>JADBJO010009736.1:20000-25000 GCA_016801955.1 Conus betulinus
CCGCTAAGTTTTGAGACCCACATTACGCATGAGTGTAAACGGATGGATAAATGCATGAACAACTAAAATGAGAGAATTGAACAAGAGGGTCTCGTGGCTACGACTCGGAGATGTCTGACTTACGCACTAGCCCAATGCGTTGGACAGAACTTGAGTGCCTACCTAGCATTTTTTTTTTACCGTATGTGTGTGTAGTGAATGTACACACACGTGTGTATGGATGTGTGGGCACGGGCCCATGAGTGTGCGTGGGAGCATGTGTGTGTGTGTGTGTGTGTGTGTGTGTGTGTGTGTGTGTGTGTGTGTGTGTGTGTGTGTGTGTGTGTGTGTGTGTGCGTGTGTGCGTGTGTGTGTGTGTATGTGTATGTGTGTGTGTGTGTGTGTGTGTGTGTGTGTGTGTGTGTGTGTGTGTGTGTGTGTGTGTGTGTGTGTGTGTGCCTGCATGTGTATGTTCACGTGTGTGTGTGTGCGTGTGCGGAAGTGCATGTGCGTGTATGTGTGTGTGTGTGTGTGTGTGTGTGTGTGTGTGTGTGTGTGTGTGTGTGTGTGTGTAATTTGTAGTTTTGTGTGAGCACACATACGTATCTGCACATATATGTGTACATATATCTGTATATATGTGTGTGTCTTTGTTTGTGAGCGTGTATGCATGTGTCTGTATGCATTTGTGCGTTCATGTGTGTATGCGTGCATGTGCGCACGCGTGTGTGGGTCTGGGACGTGCACACATGCACGCATAGTTATATGTATGTGCGTAGGAGCGAGCGAGCGTACGCACACACGTTCTTTTTGTGTGTGTGTGTGTGTGTGTGTGTGCGTGTGTATTAGAGTTGGTGTGCATGCGTGTTGCCTGGCTGTCTATGTGCGGTTGAGTGTGTGTGTGGTAGGAAGGCACGAATACACATCCATATTTCTGGGGGAGAGTCAGACACACATGCACCAAGCACCCCATCCATAACAGTCCAATGGGTGCAAAGTCAATGACACTGTCAGTGTCACCCAGCCTCCCTGTATGTGTGTTGGGAATGATAATGCCAGTGCGCTAAGAAGTACTTCATCCAACATCACTTCCAGTGCAATTCCTTGAGGATTGGTACCATGTTGATCCCGCAATTTTGAGCCTGCATTAAGATCTCCACATGGTATAACAGAGTCTTCAAATTTTATGTTCTATTTTCTCCAGAAAGGTCCAATCCGTTTTTGATGTGTGGGTACCTGGATATCTGTATGCATTGGTCAGTACAAGGCTTTCCTGATTACCATCCAGTCTTTCTAGCCTCACACCCATTAGTTCACGTGTGCTGCACACCATTTTTTCCAAGTCTGTTCTGGGCAGCGTGTGTTTCTGAAGTTGTTTTTTTTCTTACTGTCATAGCTAGTCATTATCCATCATGCTTTTGGAATATTATTAATTCATCCAATTGTAATGGTCTGTGTGCGGCACTTCTAGTTTCTTGTAGACACAGAACATCAAAGTCATATACTAATTTTTTGAGTTGTTCTGATCCTCGTTCTAGCACTACAGCAGTTCCAAGCACAAATCGTGAAATCTTTTTTTGGATAGTCTTTCAGCATTTGTTGTATTCCAACGTACGTACTTTTCTTCTTATTTCACCTCTTTTGCTGCGCCGACTATTGTTGTGAGAGGATCCAGTTTTAAGTCCCGAAGCCTGCACCCAAAGATCCCCAAGGTGCAAGCGAGACAAAGTATTTTGAGAACCCATAGGATGGTATTCTTAGTGTTGAGGGGTCATAAGCGGTCGCCCTGACAGAGCCTCGTACCAGGGAAGGGCAATGGATGTCCATACATGTAGGGAACGCCTGCACATATGAAGTCTATTAGCCTGGCGTCGCCCTAGGGCCAGACTGCATACGGTTCGAGACTGTTTTAACCCAACAGCCATTCACCCCCTTGGTACTGTATGAAGGCCTTCGGATTGGGAGAGGTCTACTCCAAAAAGAGAAAAAAAAAAAAAGGTGAACGCGGGGGTGGGGGGAAAGCTAGGAACATAATAGTGAAAATATGCATTATTAAGTTTTTTGTCTGTGTTGTGTGTTCCCTTTTTTTCCTTTTTTCCGAACTTAGAGATGATGTGTTTATAACTATATATGTGACAAACCGGCCAAATAAAGACAAAGGAGCTTTGCGATTTTATTGTGTCAAGCTATCTGTGAGACAAGCCAGGCAGATAAAGACAAAGGAGCTTTGAGATTTTGTTGCTTTAAGCTGTCTGTGAGACAAGCCGGGTAAATAAAGAAGACGGAGATTTGAGATGATGTTCGTCTAAGCTTTCTCTGCGAAAACCCAGGTAGGCTAAATAAAGACAACGAATATGCCAAAAATTCAAATTTTGTACCTGTCTCCCATTTCTTTGTGTGCTTTTCTTCAAAGCAGTCTCTGCAGGCCAGCTGATTACTACAGATTCTGATTCAACTTGTGATCAACAAGTTTGAATGTGGCTATCATTCCTTGTGGCAAGCACTAGGCAGAAATGCGGCACTGATTCTCATCATATTTTCATGTTGAAGAAGGATTCATTAGAATTTAGTTTAAATTAAGAGTAATTTAAACATAGAGTTTCAACTGTCTCTAGTCTTTTTGAGGAAAGTATGTCCACATACAATGATCAATATTAAGGTGGGCCTCTGCATCTTCGAAACTCAGATCATGTCCTGCAATTGTGGAAAACTGCTGCTTAATATGCATACTGTATTGGACTGTGTCTTTTTATAAGTGGTATGTGTACCGGCGACTGACAGTAGAGGTAGTGTTAATGACTATTATGTTTTGTTATTTGTTTTCTATCATTTCTTTTAGTTGTAAAATGTGTGTGTTGGTGAGAGAATTGAATAGGACAGCATGTCTTTGGTACTGATGTAAGGCAGTGTTAATGATCATTATGTCTTATGATTTGTATTCTGTCATTATTTTTTTAGTCGTAAAATGTGTGATTGTTAGATAATTCAATAGGGCCATCTGTCTTTGATACTGAAGTTAGGCAGCAGTGTTAATGGCTACCTAGTATTATGCTTTGTATTGTCATTTTTTTTTAGTCGTAAATGTGTGTATTTGTAACAGAATTGAATAGGGCTGCATGTATTTGGTACTGAAGTTAGGCAGTGTTAAAGAGTATTATGTTTTTTTTTTTTTTTAATATAATTTCTTTTAGTTGTAAAATGTATGTTTCTGAGAGAATTGAATAGGAGAGCATATCTTTGGTACTGAAGTTAGGCAGTGTTAATGACTACTGTGTCTTATGATTTGTTCTCTATCAATTCTTGTAGTTGTAATACGCGGGAATAGGACTGTATGTCTTTGGTACTAAAGTTAAGCAGTGTAGATGACTATTTTTAGTCTTTTGTTTAGTTTTCTGATATTTCTGTTAGTTGTAAAATGTGTGTTTGCGAGAGAATTGAATAGGGCTGCATGTTTTTGGTACTGAAGTTAGGCAGTGGTAATAAGTATTATGTTTAATTATTTTTTTTTTTTATCATTTCTTTTAGTTGTAAAATGTGTTTGTGAGAGAATTGAGTAGGACCGCATGTATTTGGTACTGATGGTAAGCAGTGTTACTGACTACTGTGTCTAATAATTTGTTTTCTATCATTTCTTATAGTTGTAAGATGTGTGTATGTGAGAGGATTGAATAGGACCGCAGGTCTTTGGTACTGAAATTAGGCAGTGTTAATGGCTATTATGTCTTCTGATTTGTTTTCTATCATTTCTTGTAGTTGTCAAATGTGTGTTTGTGAGAGTTTTAAATAGGACCACATGTCTTTGGTACTGTAGTTAGGCAGTTTTATTGATTATTACGTCTTGTGATTTCATATCTATCATATCAACGACATAACTTTGCTGTGGTTTACTTTGCTTTAAAATGGTACTTGCGGGAGATTGTATGAATGTGTTACAAGTATGTATGATTATGTAAAAGCAAGAATGCGATCTAGGGTTGCGTCGACAGATATTGAAAACTGCACTTCTGGAGTCAAACAGCGCGATGTCTGTAGTCTGTAGTCCTGTTCTGCTTTCTTTGTTCATCAATGAACTAACACAGGAAGTCATACGTTAGAATGAAGAGTTAATATAGCTGAAAAGCTATATTTCTTTTTAGAAAGAGTAGATATCTTGCAGCGAGAGAAAGATGGCTGTACAACGGATCTATAATGCCTGGTGTCAATGTGTATAGTGGAACATGTTCCTCAAGACCTTCGAGTTTTGTCTTAGCTTGCAAGTATGTAGTCAGTGGCACTCAAATACGTTACTGTGCACACTAAAGAACTTTGCTAAATAACAATGGCCTTTCTTAGCTTTTGAAGCTATTTCGTGGCCAAGGTCAACCGTTGGTGGAGTATGGAGCTGAAATATGGGGCCTTGATGCTGTCGCTGCTGTACATTGTGAGAAAATGCATCATTTTGCTTTGAAAAGCTTTCGTGGAGCATCGTTGCAAACGCCAACTGACTTGGTGCATGGCGAAACCTCTAGATGTCCAATATGTTTGTATTCTCTGTCATTAAATGGGATTGACACCGGCTTGAAATCATTCAGATTCGGGATCACGTATTTCCAAACAAAGTACATCAAATGCTGTAAGACTTAATGAAAGAGGTAGGGAAAAACAAGGCGGCCAATGTGAGAATGATTGTGTGAATATGCTTTCGGATTTGTATTGAAAACGAGTGTTGGGATATGAATGACGAGATCCAGGCATGGCGAGAAAGACTTATTGATTGCAGACTGCAAAACATGGAAGCGTCATGTAGGCGTACATGATAGTGATCGATCTGAATTTTAAAGAACGTATACTCATTTTCGATGTATACCTGTCTATATGTCAATGAAGTAGACAAACATCTAAAACGTATCATGACTAAGTTCAGATTTAGTGCCATTGATCTCTTTACTCACTACTTCCGTAGTGGACAATCAGGAAAAAAGCATTATCTTTATATTTTGTCGAAAAATGAAAGAAGTTGAATTTCATTTCGTCATGGCTTG
>JADBJO010009736.1:27500-30000 GCA_016801955.1 Conus betulinus
GCTACAATGATTCAGGCAGTGCAATCTCACTTAACCTCAGGTCTACATTGCTAGTTTACAGTCATCCACACATGCAACTATAATTCAGGCAGTGCAATCTCACTTAACCTCAGGTCTACATTGCTAGTTTACAGTCATCCATACGTGCTACAATGATTCAGGCGGTGCAATCTCACTTAACCTCATAATGTGAACGCCATGGGTGACAGTGTGCCTTCATAGGCATGCAAAGAACCATCATAACTTGCACAGCTATTGGTCTTGCTAGCAGACATTTTGGTCAATTCAATCGTTATCCGTGTACCCATCTTATGTCCAAATGTAACTTCTGTCGAAACAAATGATAAAGAAAGAAATGCACAAAGAAACAGGACGAAGTTAAACGCTATTTGTAGTATGAGGATACGAACACAGACATACTATATGAGAAGCAGTGCTATGGAAGAAATGGATGTGTGCGCGCATGCTATACAAAGAAAGTTACTAATCAATTTCCTGACATCAGTATACTCACTAGGCGTGGGGGTATGCATCCTGGGTGGTAAATTAAGGGAACGATTCTGTCCGATAGGAAAAGGTGAATCCAACGTTTTCACATGTTTCTCTTACTGTCTTTTCCAACTCAAGCACACACCCTCCCACATTTGTCTACTGACCGTGCATGGAGAGGCACCGGAGGCACAGATGTGGGCATCTTCTGTCAACTGGCTGTTCAACCCAGAGCAGCTGCTCAAATCGAGTATCGTCACGTTCCCTCTGTAGGGACTACCCCCTGGCCATTTGAAACACAGGATTTTGTATTAATGAGGAATACCTTTCCCCGTGTCTGTTGTCTTTCTCCCACTCTCTCCATCTCTCCCTCAATTTTCTTTTAGTCTGTACATTTTCTTTTCAATATTGGAAACTTGTTATCTTACACTTGTTTCCTGCACTACTAATTTGTTCAACAGGCATACATAAGCATGTATCAGTGTATCTATGTATGTAAGTATCTATCCATTTATCTATCTATCTATCTGTCTATCCATGTATCTGTCTATCAATCCATTATCTGTCTATCCATCCATCTATACATATGTGTGTGTGTGTGTGTGTGTGTGTGTGTGTGTGTGTGTGTGTGTGTGTGTGTGTGTGTGAGAGAGAGAGAGAGAGAGAGAGAGAGAGAGAGAGAGAGAGAGAGAGAGAGAGAGAGAGAGAGAGAGAGAGAGTTTTTTTGCATATGCATTGAAAGTAGTCATCTGGGGACAAGGGAAGATGCGTGTAAATACAAACAATTAAATTACCGTTGCATGTTGAATAAATTGACATGGCCTAGGTTTTAACACATGATATTCAAAACAACAAGCAAACATGTCATATAGTTTTATGCATTTGTCGACTAGTCTGAAAATTCGTCATAAACACTGCCTGGGATGAAGGGCAATTCTAGTGCGAGATTTTGAGTGATAAAAAATGTGCTTATCTTCAATGGTGTTTGGTTTAAAGAATGGACAACTATACACTGCTACAGAGGTAAGAAAAACCTATGCTTTGTTTCCACTGAGGCCCAAATGTTCTGATACAAAATCTTGTCAGAGCACTTCTATGCCATCTGTCTGTTACTACTGATAGAAGTGAGAACAGAGAGATTACCTGCGTCGGATCCTCGCTTTCCCCAGCCATATATTTTGCAGCTAGTTTCGGCACATGACGTCGTAATCCAGGTAGGGATGATACATCACGATCTCATTCGTGTCAATCTCGTTTACCAAGCGCACCAGGGCTATGTCTGCATCACCTGAAGTAAGACATGCTTTTAATCATCTTTGCCATTCTTTTTCTTTAATTTTCATCACTCAGATTTGAACATTTACAGAGGGGATTGATTTAAAAGATGAAATACCAAATGCATGAATGCTGAAACTTACGTTTGTCTTTGTTTGTATTTGATTGTTGCTCTAATAATTCTGACTTGTTGCTCATAAGTCTTAATGGATGTCCTTTTTTGTTGTTGTTTGTATTGATAATATGTTTGTTTTTTAATTGTATATGTAAGTTTAAGTGTTCATATTCAGCTGGGGTGTCAATACCCTTGTGTCTATTGATTTGTTATGAGAACTGCAGAGAGATATCAGGAGTTGCTCAAGGGGGAAACGGGTTGGTACGAGTACTCACATGCATTTTTTTTTACAATTTCAGAATTTGGCAATAAGTCATTATGAGGCAAGGCATGGTACTGGACCTCAACAAAGAGAATAAGACTTAAGGCCGACCACTGTGGGCGATGTGATTGATGTTTTCGTTAGTTAGTTCACCATCCTACGTGGAGAACTTTGTTGACGATGGCTACCATAGATCATAGATTACACACTTGTGTCAAGAGAAAAAGATCTAGTTGCAAAGTGAGACGACTGCAGGCGGAAATCTAAACAAATCTTAAATAAATGTCAGCGAACCGCCCAGAGAAACGTGGACAAACGAGTCACAAGACACACAAAACACAACACGTTTCGACCTCTTA
>JADBJO010009736.1:35000-60000 GCA_016801955.1 Conus betulinus
GTGAAGCTGGTGTCCAGAGAGGAATTTTCAGGCGTCCTAATTCATGGAGAGGACTCCTCAGGTTTTTGAAACCCTGCTCTCCAAAGAAATATATATCATATTTACAACAACTATAACAACGACAGTAACAATAACAATAATAATAATCATAATAATAATAATAATGATGATGATAATATAATAATAATAATAAATAATAATGATGATGATGATGATGATGATGATGATGATGATGATGATGATGATGATTATGAAGTTGATAATAATGATATAATATAGTAATGATGATGATGATGATGATAATAATAATACAATAATAATAATAATAATAATAATAATATAAATTTTACCGCGCCATTTTAATTGAAAAGCTACCCATTACGCTGATATACATTGTTCATACTTTCATTCATTTACTAGTAACAACTTAATCACGGTAAAACAGTATTGTCTAAAGGGTTAATTGAAGAGACCGACTTCTCGACGCCTTTTTTTGACACTGTGAAAGATTCGTCTACCTTACTCCTCTTAACATGAAGAGATTACAAGAAGTGAAAAACAAAATACGTTCAACTGCTGGACTAAAGATGGCACCTACGCCCAACTACAAAATCGTGAAAATGCTTCAAGGAAATCTTAGTGTACTAGAGGAACCAGCCGCCCACACTACAGCCACTGACAGATTCAGACCCACAGCAAATTTGGACCATGACGACAGAAAGACCGAGAAGTTCCAGTCAACAGAGGACGAGCACACCGAGGCAGTTTCGTGGCCCACTACCTGACCCCCGCCGCAACAGACCCTGGCCTAGCTACCGGGATCCTCTTCCGGACACGGGCCACTGGCCGAAGGAGGAAGGATGTCTGGACAGCAACATCCAATGGAGACCAGCCATGCCAGAGTCCATCAGTCATCTTCCCCTGTCAAGCCTGACAGTCCACGGGAACGCCAGCAGACGGTGAACCATCCCCAGGTTGTGATCAGTCCTCCCAGCCCTTCAAAAGAGGAATCTACACGGTTCTGATGGGATGGAAAGACAGTGATGGGGGAGGGTGGGTGGGGGACGGGATTGGCAGTTTGATCAGACTCATATGATGACTGAAGTGTGCGTACACCCGTTTTTTGTTTGTTTGTTTGTTTGTTTTTTGTTTCACGGGGGGGGGGGGGGGGGGGGGGGGGGGGGGGGGGGGGGGGGGGGGGGGGGGGGGGGGGGGGGGGGGGGGGGGGGGGGGGGGGGGGGATCGAGGGTGCATCGGGGACTGCTTTTGGGAATCAAAGACTAATCTTTTTTTTCCTATGGGAATCTGCCATTGCCTTGCTCCTTTCCGTCCCGTCCCGCTGCTCTCTTCCCCGCCCTCGCCCCCCCCCCCCTCCTCCCCCCCCCCCCCCTCCCCCCTCTGTCTTGTTCCTTTCCGTCCCGTGCACCTCTTCCCCGAGTCCCGTGCTCCTCTTCCCCGCCCTCGCCCCCCCCCCCCCCCCTCCCCCCCCCCAACCCCCCCTCCCTCCCCCCCTCTGTCTTGTTTCCTTCTGTCCCATGTTCCTCTTCCCTGACCCCCCCCCCCCCCCCTCCCCTCCTCCCCCCCCTCTCTGTCTTGTTCCTTCTGTCCCATGCTCCCTCCTTCCTTCGCCCTCCCCCCCCCCCCCTCCCTCCCCCCCCCCCCCCCTCTCCCCTCTGTCTTGTCCCTTCCGTCCCATGCTCCTCTTCCTCCCCCCTCCCCCCCCCCTCCTCCCCCCCCCCCCCCCCCCTCTGTCTTGTTCCTTTCCGTCCCGTGCTCCTCTTCCCCCCCGTGTCCCGTGCTCCTCTCGCCCCCCCCCCCCCCCCCCCCCCTCCCCCCCCTCGTCCCCCCCCCCCCCCTCCCCTCTGTCTCTCCTTGTTCCTTTCCGTCCCGTGCTCCTCTTCCCCCCCCGTCCCCCGTGCTCCTCTTCCCCACCCTCCCCCCCCCCCCCCCCCCTTGTCCCCCCCCCCCCCGTCTTGTTCCTTTAAGTCCGTGCTCCTCTTCCCCACCCTCGCCCCCCCCCCTCCTTGTCCCCTCCCCCCCCCTCCCCGTCTTGTTCCTTTAAGTCCCTGTGCTCCTCTTCCCCACCCTCCCCTCCTTTGTTCCCCCCCCCCCCCCCCCCTCTGTCTTGTTCCCTCCCCTCCACCTCTGTCCTGTTCCTTCCATCCTGTGCTCCTCTTCCCCCCCCCGCCCCCCTCCCCTCCCCCCCCCCCCCCCCCCCCCCCCTCTGTCTTGTTCCTTTCCGTCCCGTGCACCACCTCTTCCCCCCCGCCCCCCCCCCCTCCTCTTCCCCCCCCCCCCCCCGTCCCATCTGTCTTGTTCCTTTCCCCGTCCCGTGCTCCTCCTCTTCCCCGCCCTTGCCCCCCTCCTCCTCCTCCCGTCCCCCCCCCCCCCCCCCCCCCCCCCCCCCCTCTGTCTTGTTCCTTTCCGTCCCGTGCTCCCTTCTCCGTCCCATGCCCTCTTCCCCCCTCGCCCCCCTCCCCTCATCGTCCCCCCCCCCCCCCCGTCCCATCTGTCTTGTTCCTTTCCGCCTCGTTCTCCTCGTGCTCCTCTTCCCCGCCCTTGCCCCCCTCTCCTCATCGTACCCCCACCCCCCCCCCCCCCCCCCCCCCCCCTCCCTCTGTTGTTCCTCCTTTCCGTCCCGTGCTCCTCTTCCCCCACGTCCCGTGTCCCCTCTCCTCCGCCCTCGCCCCCCTCTCCGCCGCCTCCCCCCCCCCCCCCCCCCACCCCCCCCCCCCCTTCTGTCTTGTTCCTTTCCGTCCTGTCCTGTTCTCCTCTTACCCGCCCCTCGCCCCCCCCCCTCCCCTCCTCGTCATGCCCCCCCCCCCCCCCCCACCTCTGTCTGGTTCCTTTCCGTTCCTTTCCGTCCCGTGCTCCTCTTCCCCGCGTCCCGTGATCCTCTTCCCCGCCCTCGCCCTCCTTCCTTCCTCGTCCCCCCCCTCCCCCCCCCTCCCCCCCCCCTAGTTCCCCCCCCCCCCCCCCCCCTCCTACCCGTCCCAGGTCCCTATCAATCATTCTTCACGCACATCCGCCTCATATATCCCGCGGCCTCCTCTTTCCTTTCTCCTGCCTCCTCTTCCCCCTTCCCTGCCCATCTACAAGACCCACCCTTCCACACTGGTTGGTGGAGATTCATTATATAGAGGATATCTTGGTCATGTTCAACTTTCAAGTCGATATTGCAAAGTTTTTTCTTTCACCAACATTGACCACGTTTTTTGATACTGTTATTATTATAGTGTGCCATTTGTCCTTGGATATTACTATGAAGTTGTCAGTGAGGGTGACGACGATGTTGATGATGATCAGGATGGTGGTGGTGGTGATGGTGGTGGTGATGATTATGATGATGATGACGATAACAGTTAGTGTTATTGTCGTTGTTGGTGGTGCTGTTTGTCATTATCACTACTATTATTGATATTGAATTTATGGATACATACTCTGGTTGGTGGATATATTCAACACGTAGCTGAATATCTTGGTGAATGTTAGTAATGTTATTTCATGCTAGAAAAAATAGTCAACAATTAACACACGTCGACTTCTTAACTTAAACATACAAAACGCAGTTAACATGTCCGTGCGAGCGAATGTTTGTAAACAGAAAAGACAGAAAGAGTGTGTGTGCATGTGCTATAGGATGAATGTAAGAGATTATCAAAACATGATGAACTGGGGTGATAAGCTAACAAACTACATACTGTTTATCTGGGAAAATTGTAAGTGGCACAAAAATGCTATTAATGTTAAATTAAAAGGAGCTTTTCACCGTATAGGACTGATAAAACGCAATGAGTAGATTTACGTTGTCATCTTTTAACTGCCAGGGCCTAGCCGATTTTGGAGAAAGGAGAGACGTTTTTCAATACTTAAGGCAAAAAAAAACAATACTCCATATACTTTCTTCAAGATAACACATTTTTCGTCAAAATTAGAACGCCAGATTAGAGCAGAATGGGGGTATGAGGGCATTTTTTCGTCAATAGCAGGTCTGGAGGTGTAGCTATTTTACTAAACAACAATTTCGAATTCAAGAAAAAAAAAACCATCAAAGACTGTGGGGGTAACTACATAATCTTAGTAATAAACACTATGGGAAAACAAATAGGATGGGTAAAACATACACGGACCAAACAGGGATGATCCAACTTTTTTTCTCTAATTTGCAGAACCAAATCGAAGAGTTATATGTACCGAATATCATTATTGCTGGAGACTGGAATCTTGTGTTGAATCCTAATTTAGACTATTGCAACTACAAACACGTCAATAATGTTAAAACACAAGAAAAGGTATTCCAAATGATGACAGATTTAGAATTAGTAGACATATGGAGAGAATATAATCCAGAAATTCTTCGCTACACCTGCAGAGCAGACGATTAAATCCCTTTCAACAAAGCCGTTTAGATTTTTTTTTTTTTTTTTTTTTTTTTGTTTCTGAATGAATTTTTTTTTCCAATGTGAAGACTGCTGACATTTCTCTATGGTTATCGAAGTGATCATTCTCTTATAACAATAGAAATCATATGTAAAAAAAAAAGAAGAAGAACGATCAAAAACTTCTTGGAAATTCAATTCCTCGCTTTTAAGAGATAAAAAATATGTTGAACGTGTTGAGGAAACTATAAAAATTGTAAAAGAAACAATACGCGGTTTTAGTTTATGTAAGAGAAAAAAATTAGATTTATCCCGAATCATGAAGCTCAATTGAGTGTAACCGACCAATTATTTCTTGACACCCTTTTAATGGAAATAAGGGCGCAAACCATACCATATTCTATCAAAAAGAAAAGAGAGCAGAGTGTGAAGGAAGAAAATCTAGAGAAAGAGATACAATACTTGGAAGCAAAGCAGAAGAAAAGTGACAGTGATAGAGTTTGTTTCGAGGAAAAAAAAAAAAAAAAAAAAAAGATCTAAGAAAGAGCTAAAGCTAAATGGATGGAATTATTATCAGATCAAAAGCAAGGGTGGGCATCTCAAGGAGAAAAGGTGACGAAATATTTCTGCTCTCTGGAAAAAAAGACATTATGTCAGCTAACAAATGTTGAAATTAGTAACAAATAAAGGACGCGTTTTGTTAGAAACAAAAGAAATGCTAGATGAAACCACATCTTTTTATGAACAACTTTACGAAGAAAGAAGAACTCAGGATGTTAATCTAAATGACTATGTCACAGCTTTGCCAAAATTAGAAAAAAAGAAGAAGCTGACAAATTAGAAGGAATTATAACTAAGAAGAAGCAGTGCAGGCAATAGAAAATATGAAGAATGATAAAAGCCCAGGATCGGACGGCATGACGGTTAATTTTTTTTTCAAGTTCTTTTGGCAACAGACAGGGGATTTTGTAGTTCACTCCATCAATGAAGGTTTTTATAACGGGAAAATGTCTATAACGCAGCGGGAAGGCATAATAATATGTTTACCGAAAGGTAATAAACCAAGGGAATATTTGAAGAATTGGCGACCAATTACACTATTAAAATGTGACATACAAAATTGGATCAGCATGCTTCGCAAACCACATAAAAACCATACTACCGAAAATTATAAATGAAGATAAACAGGCTTCGTAGCATTAAGATATATTGGAGACAGTTTAAGAACTTTATACGACTTGATGCATTATTTAGAAATAAGGAACTTGCCGGATTACTTGTATCGATTGATTTGGAAAAAGCTTTCGACTCAGTAGATTGGAATTTCATGAAAAAAGTATTAAACAAATTTGGGTTTGGATATGACATATGTTAATGGGTATCTGCATTTTATAACGATATCAGGTCTTATCTTATAGTAAATGGGAAAATGTCAAGACGTTTTGAAATACAGAGAGGATGCCGTCAGGGTGACCCCATATCTCCGTATCTTTTTATACTGTGTGCCGAAATCCTGGCATGCAAAATTCGTACAGATGAAAAAATATCAGGGGAATAAAAATATCAGACACCGAATTTAAAGTAAATCAGTTTGCTGACGACACCACTTTCACTTTAGAAGGAGACAGAGCATCTTACGAAAAACTGTTTGAAAGGTTAAATGGATTTGAAAATATATCTGGCCTAAAAAAAAAAAATTAAAAAGAACAAAATTTTGAGAAAACTACAACGTTTGGCTAGGAAACAGGAAAAATTCAGCAGAGAAACATCTATACCACAAACATATGCAATGGAATCCCCCAAAATTTGAAATTCTGGGACTCTGGTTTTAAAACGAGATAACAAGTTTGACAGAGATTAATGTAAAAGATAAATTTGCTGAAGTTAAGACTTTGTTTAAAATCTGGGCAAAAGAACATGTACTCCTTTGGGTAGGGTTGCGGTACTTAAGTCTTTGATTCTTTCAAAATTAATCTTCTTATGGATTCTGCTCCCTAACCCACCGGAAAATGAGTTGAAACAAAGTAAGGCGACAATATTCAGTGCAAAATGTTGAGCAAGGAGGAATAGGAATACCTGACATACAAGCCTTTGTGCATGCACTGAAGTTGTCATGGTTGAGAAGGCTGCTTTCAGGAACTTCAAAATGGAAACACATACTGGAAACATTGTGCCCAGAAATAACTATATACGCTGTTACGGGTCTAAAAACTTTATAAAGAGTAAATGCAACTACTTCTGGAAAGATGTATTTTTAGCCAACGAAAAATTCGCCAGCCACATAGATTTAGATAACGAAGAGGATTTTATCAGAACCTGTTTTTCACAACTTTAAATTTAAAATCAACAATAATGACTTTTGTTTCACAACATGAACTGCCAAGAATGTGTTCTTAGTAGTAAAAGATATTGTTGGTGATAATGGAAGCTTTTTGAATGATGATGAATTTTGCCAGAAATGGAATTTTTGAGAGTAAATTACTTACATTATCTAAGTTCCATTCAAGCGATAAAAGAATATCTTACAAAAAGAAATATAACTGTTCAAAACAATGATAGTAACCAGGATCCGAAAGCGATTAAAATGATAAGCAGCGTTCAAAAAGGCTCAAAACCATACTATAATATACTGCTTGAAAAAACACTTGTCGGTATTATCAAACCACTCATTAATTGGCAAAGAAAGTTAAATTCTGTGGTAGACTGGCAAGTCGTTCTAAGATTGATTAGTAAAATAAAAGAAGTAAAATTAAAATGGTTTCAGATTAGAATTTGCTACAGAATATTGGTTACAAATTTAAAGAAAATGGGCCTAGTCGTGAGCGATAAATGTAGTTTTTGTAATGGCGAATTAGATTCGATCTACCACTATCTTTGGAACTGTGGCTTCGCACACAACTTTTGGATGGAATTAGAAATATCTATGAAAAGAAAATGTCATGTTTGTAAAAGATTATCCTTTAACATTCAATTAATTTTGTTTGGAACAGACGGAAAAACCAAAATCGATGAAATTCTGTATATCATTATCTTATGGGCAACATTCTTTATCTACAAATGTAGGATTAATAAAATAGACCAACTGTGACAGCTTTTTATAGAGAACTCAAATACAACTATCACACCGAAAAAAAATATAAGCATAGTTTAGAAATGCGCCATTCTGAGTTGAAAAAAAATGGTTACTCTATTCAGTGCTACTTAATGATTAAGTGTTCCTTGATGATACGTTTTTTCTTTACTCGATGCTATAGTTGCCCGTTTTTTTAACATTACTTCTGGTACATGAACAAAAACAAGGGCCCTTAGATGGAAACTATTATTCCATTCAAATCACTTTTACCTAACAGATATTCTCCTTCACCGTTTACTACTATGGTATGTACCACGTAACAAAACATGAATGTTAGCCTTATTAGTATTACAGGACAATTGAAATTATGGGATATGAGGTGGAGGTGAAAAATGAAAGAGAGGGAGTTTCTGACGTATCTACAGACACAGAAAAATAAATGAGTGTGACTGTGTGTGTGTGTGTGTGTGTGTGTGTGTGTGTGTGTGTGTGTGTGTGTGTGTGTGTGTGGTTTGGGGGAAGGGGGGGAGGGGGCTAGCTGAGTAGGAAGGAATTTTTTTCCCTATTAATGTTTTCTTCTGTTACGATTTATATTGTTTACCATTTCCCACTGAAAATGAACGTTGATATTCTATGTTAGATTTTCTTTTCACGTGAGTTGAATTGTGCGATGTTAAAGAAGAGAAAAGAAATGGGGAAGGGGCGGGGGTAGAGACACAGAGAGAGAGAGAGAGAGAGAGAGAGAGAGAGAGAGAGAGAGAGAGAGAGAGAGAGAGAGAGAGAGAGAGAGAGAAAGAAAACTAAAAATTATGCTGATAAATCATTGAAAGTTTGGTGGATGCGTATAGGAGGGGGTGGTGCTCTCTAAGGGGTTTTTTCTCCCCGTTTTTCTTCCCTCAATCTTAGTCATTTATAATTATGAGTTTGATATATAATTGACATGTTTATGATCTGTTTTCATACAATCTTTCTGCGCACTGTCCGCTTTCTGCGTTCCTGTGAACTCTAACTTCGTTTGATTAAAATCACTCTTTTTGGGAAAAAAAAAGAAAGATTCGTCGTCCCGTATTTGAGTATATAGAGACCCCATTGACTGTTTCCAACCAAGCAGGTCTCCAGTAAATGATAGGGAAATGGCCCCGTGATGAGGGCTAGCTACAAATGGTCTATGTCCTGGGAAACAGCTGGCCCCGTGATATTGGGGCTAGCTACAAATGGTCTATGTCCTGGGAAACAGCTGGCCCCGTGATATGGGGGCTAGCTACAAATGGTCTATGTCCTGGGAAACAGCTGGCCCCGTGATATGGGGGCTAGCTACAAATGGTCTATGTCCTGGGAAACAGTTGGCCCCATGATATGGGGACTAGCTACAAAATGGTCTATGTCCTGGGAAACAGTTTGCCCCGTGATATGGGGGCTAGCTACAAATGGTCTATGTCCTGGGAAAGCTGGCCCGTGATATGGGGGCTAGCTACAAATGGTCTATGTCCTGGGAAACAGTTGGTTGTCATTGTACAGTGGACGGGGTGAGGTATTCTTTGGGGCTGTTCCCATAAGAAATGCCCCAGGTGTTCTATGGCGGGGTAATTACGCAGATAAGGACTGCCTCCATAAGCGATAGTCCAAGCATGGGGACCCTTGGGGAAACGTCCACCCTCCTCCCCTTCCTTCCATCGTCTGCAGGGCAGGACACACAGGGCGCCTCATCTGTCATGCCAGTCCGTCTATTTTCGACATAATTCTGTCAATCTCATTTGTGTTGGTATTTTTGCCCAGGAACCACCAGCCACAAAACAAATGAACAAGGAAACCAAAGCAAAATGTAACTTAATAGGTTTCCCTGGTCTTTGCCATGTGTTACTCAGCCTGTGAAACGCATGAGAACATAACCTCACAATTGTTTCTCATCTACTACAGAGAAAACAAATGCAAGCATAGACAAGCAAATAAGCTAGTAAGACCTTGTGTTAAAAAGATTACCTGTTCCATGGTAGATGTTGGAGATATTATGCCATCTTTCATACCGGTCTTCTTGTGTGATGTTATCATACCTGCCCACTATAACCCTCCATCTAGTAATTGTTGACCATGTTCTGCAAAAGAGGAGATTCAAGGATTAGAAACATTTATCTTTATGAAAAAGGTTGCTAAGGTTTTGTTTGAATTCAACCCTGCTTGACAGTGGTGAATCCAAGCTGTTTCATTATAACCTGCCTACGTTGCGTCCTGGATAAAATGTTCCTCTCTTGCCGACCTGGTATTCAAACTCACCCTGTTGTGCAGAAAACTGTAACAAACATGTCCCCTAATACCCTGGAACAACTATAAGCTTGCTATGAGTGCACAGACTGGGACGTGATTTTTTATGCTTGTGTTGATGTGGATGAAGCTGTTGACGTTATCTCTGTTGATGTCACTTTTGTGAAAACATGTTGATACCAAAGACAACTGTTCAAATTCTTCCGAGCAATAAGCCTTGGGTTTTCAAATCTTTAAAGAAAACACTGAATGAAAAGAAAATTGCGTTTCAATCGAAAGATAATTTTGTAAAAAAAAAAAACAGTTCAATGGAAACTAAGACATGAAATAAAGGACGCAAAGATGGCATACAGAAAAAATGTAGAAAAGCAGTTTGAGTCGGGAAAATGCGAAATGCATGGGATGGCCTAAAAACTCTCACTGAACAGAGTAAATCACGAAGTGAATGCAATCTATCAGAGGAGGAATGTTATGATTTTGCTAACAAAGTGAATAATCTTTTTTTTTTTTTTTTTTTGCCGTTTTGAAATGAAACACGTTGGTGAAAATTTGGAAACTGTGATGTTGAATATTTCAAACAGCTGTGATAACGATGAAGGAAGTTTTACATATTGATGATTCTACTGTTCAAGATTTGTTAAACAAATTTCGAGATAATTAAAGCTGAAGGCCTAGACAACAATTGTGGAAATCTTTTAAACTCATGTTCAGAACAATTATATATTTTCTATATGCTGTTCTCACGGTTTTTGAGTTGTGGAATTGTTTCCATCTGTCTAGAAAAAAAATCAACAAATTTTTTCTATACCAAAAAAAACAAGACATCCTAGCATTTTGAATGACAATGGACCTGTTGCTTTGACATCTCTGGTAATGAAATCTTATGAATGCCTCGTCCTTCAGATTCATGTTCCTCATGTCAAACAGCTTTGTGATCCATGCAAATCTGTGCACAAACACAAAAGAAGTACAGATGATGCAAAAATCACTCTTTTCAAACCATGCATACACACATCTTGAAAAAGATTATTTTGTTTGCCTCCTGTTTATTCATTTCACATCAGCTTTTGATACTATTCAAGCACAGATTATGGCAAAGTAACTCCAAACTTTACATGTCAACCCCAAATTGATTTCATGGATTATGAATATTTTAGCTAGGACTACGTTTACTGGTGCACTTCAAGGCACCGTTTCTCTCCCCTGTGCTATCATTCCTGTCATAAAGCACTCAGATGATTCTGCTTCAGAAGACCTGTCAAATTCAGATACCATTTGTTTTCAAGAGGTTGAATGCTTTTTTTTTTTTACAGAAATGTCTGATTTGAATGTTAGTAAGACGAAGGAGATGGTAATTGATTTTCGAAGAAATCCAGTATATATCGAAAACACCAAACTGGAACGTGTGTATTGAATATAAGCATCCGGGTAGTATTTCAAATGATAAGCTTAATCTTAATGCAAATACTAAATTTATCTACAAAAAATGCCAATCTGTAATGTACTGTTTTTGGAAACTTCGATTTCTCGCTGTCAAAAAGGACATCTTAAATATGTTCTATCCTTGTTTTGTTGAATCAGTGTTGTCCTTTGGCTATTTATGCTGGTCTGGAAATCTTAGCGTGAAAAACACAAAACATTTTACACAGAGTGGTGAGTACATGTGGAAAGATTATTGGCAAAAATCAAGAACAGTTAGATAAATTGTATGAATGTCGAGTCACACAAAAAGCTGTGAACATTGCTGCCGACAGTTCACGTGTTTCTTCCAAAAACCTAGAATGTTCTACCCTCTAGACGAAGATTCAAAATTTCAAAATTCAAGACACAACAGAACCAAAAACAATTTTGTCCCCATTTCCATCAAACTCCCGAATCATAACTAAACTTTCAAAATAAGATCCGGTTCAGAAAGCTTGTGTGTGTGTGTGTGTGTGTGTGTGTGTGTGTGTGTGTGTGTGTGTGTGTGTGTGTGTGTGTGTAAGCGCGCGCGCGCGAGTGGGTGATGGGTGGATGGGGGGGGTGTGATACGTGACTTATTATTTGTTGTTTTTATGACCACTCTTTATTTCTCTTTGGAGATAACAAAGTGTTCTTGACTTGACTTGACGTGACTTTTCACTGCTCGATAACTGTCATCCTTTCCGTTTTTAATGGATACTGATCACATCAATGGCTCTCATTAAGTTGTCAGTGTCTTCAATACAAACAACCCCCACGCCAGAACAGGAGAAGATTCCAACGCACTCGGAAGTTCCCAAAGCTGCTACGTTCGACAGTCAAGGAAACAGAAGACACTTGCCTAGGACGTGGAAAATCATGACTGGGACAGTCAGAAGACAATATACAGCTTGTGTTCCAGTTAGCAGAAATCAAAGAAACGAATGGATGGGCAAATACCTAGACCAGCTTTAACACCTTTACCTAACTGCTATTGCTTGAGAGGAAGACACTGTCGAGAATGGCCCAAAGGCAAAACTAATGCAGAAATTCAGACGTAAAAGAAGATATTGTTATAGACACTGGTGGTAAGTCCGACTGGGGATACACAGTGAAGCAAAATGTCCGAACTCTCCAGGAAGACAATGGAGGCGGAAAATGAAGGCAGAAGCAGTAACACCATCACTTCATTGGCTGTCATTCACAGACCAGCTTAAAACTCAAGTCATGATACTGCCTGACCCCATGGACATACTTCAAAACGTGGAGAGTGAGATGGGAAGCCTGCATGGCATGAAGTAATATACAACCTTCCATTGAAGAGACTCATATGGATGTACTGCCCTGAACATGCTGGAGTTAAAGAAAACGAGAGAGCAGACATACTGGCAGGCAAGAAACAATAAGGACTCGCATACAGCTCTCGGCCGATGTGACATGATATGAAACCTCAAGAATGAAAAAGCAGGAGGGAAGCCACAATACCATGGATCATCTTTCAAAGGTGAACATGAAGAGCGTAAACGGTCGCACATCTGGATTTGAAGCAAGAGCAAGAAACATTGCCCACCAAACAAACATTAGAATAATCTTTTGGCCAACGTTGTGAAGACTCCTAGAACTTTGGGCAGACATACACTGGGCCTTTCAATTACAGACACAACCGATCAAACACACTTCGATTGAGATACGACTTTGCATCCCTCAGGACCACAGTGTATACTGCAGAGGTGTGTCCGCTGGTGGGTGTTCATCGGTGGGGCGATTCAGGTGTGTAAAAATCAGGAACATGCTTACACAAGCCCACAGATCACACACACGCGTAAGATACACATCTTTGCACACACACACACACACACACACACACACACACACACACAAGCGCTCAAATGCAATGTTAATTATCCCACAGCCAGTGTTAGACAGGTGTTCAGGGTCTGACCAGCGCTCCTCGACCAATCAACAGATGAAGATCAGCTTTTTATTCAGATGGTGGGGGGGGGGGGGGGGGGGGGGGGGGGGGGGGGGGGGGTGCCCTCACTTTCAAAGTTTTGCAATTCGAGACTGTATACTATGTTTCAGGAAGTAATAGACTAATAGATAGATAGCCCACACATATTCCTTGATTTGAAGAGAGAGAGAGAGAGAGAGAGAGAGAGAGAGAGAGAGAGAGAGAGGTAGTGGTCAACTGACATTCGACAAACAAGGTAGGAAGCAAATAGAATAGAAGTTAGCTTGGCTTATTTTCGTTCACTGAAGCAGGCTGGGTATGGAATGTGTGTTTTTAACAGATCTTTACCCTTATTTTGTGTGTCATGCATTTCTCTTGTCTGAAGGCTGCGGTGTGGAGGGAGCCTGGCCAATAGTAGGTGTAATTCACATTCTTCTGAACAGCAGAATACTCTTTAGTTACCGTCTACAGTGAAGGTTTTAGTACGTTCCCTTTTCTGTTCACTTTCACTACGTGTTGGTCCATCCCTTCTGTTCATATCAACTCTCCACCACCCAATGTTAAGTTCTTGAACTCGATGTGCTCTTCTTCCATAATTGAAATCACTAACCTGAAGCATGAGAAGCAGTTAGAACCCAACGTTTTTGTATGAGGGTCCCTGCACACCTGAAATTTTGCTGACCGTTTCTGTAATACCACAGAGATACCAGGGTCACACCGGGTACTGCCCTTGGTGCTGGTTCCCCATTATTGATCCGAGGCGTGTGACATCTTAGCTGCACACACACACACACACACACACACACACACACACACACACACACACACACTTATAGATAGATAGATGGATAGATGGATAGATAGATAGATAGATGGATAGACAGACATATAGATAGATTGAGGGATAGATACACACGTAAACACGCGCGCGCTTGCGTACACGCACACAAGCACACACACACACACACACACACACACACACACACACACACACACACACACACACATACACACACACGTACACACACATGGGGGTCTCTCGGTAAATATGGAGAACAAAAAAACTTCTCCAACAATGGGTGGCTTAATTAAACAGTCTTAGAAGTGGTATTTAAATGATCAAGAAGTAGAGACTGTGTCTTCATATAATTATCGTGGCGTAATATCCTCTTTAGTCTTAAATTGGACCGGCAGTGTTGAAAATTGAAGTAGTGAAGCCCTTCGAGCACTTACTTGGGTTAACAGATTACATCCAAAATGAAACACACTCCCCATCGCTACTATCGTCCATATCTAGGACATAAAAATCAAGTCGTTTTTGTGATATGGATTGGCAATCTTGGGCTTTAAACAATATGATTTTATTGAACAAGTACAGATTAAGGTTTGTAAAATAATATTAGGATTGTAAGGACCGTCAGAAATGAATGAGCGCTCGCAGAATGTGTCGGATTTCCTATTTTATGTATACAAACATCAAGATTGTGAAATACCGGTGCAGAGTTCTACATCGAGCAAAAGACAGATATCCCAAACAACGTTATAACGCGTTGTATATTCAAGATCAGTCTGGAAGAAGAACTGGCTTACAAATACAAGACCTTTTTGATGTATTTACAGTATTGGACATGTTTGTGAGATGCAGGAGACTGGCCGTGTACAGACATTGTTGTCATCACTTAAAACTAGACTCCTAGATATTGCTCGTTAAACCAGGCAAGACTCTTTTACAACAGTGCAAGATTACTTTATCTGCCATCCTGAATTCATGAAAGCGGCATATATTACTGATCTTGATGATGTAAAGCTTAGAAGAGCATTGTGTCTACAGAAAAGCAACCGACTTCCTCTAAAAGGTATCCCTGGATTTGGCAAACTACCAAATGAGGGTACACGTGAACAATGTACTGGGAACTGCATTGAAGACATAACACATTTTATACTGATATGGCCAAAATATTTTTCCGTAAGAACGAAATACATTCCTCACTACTACTACTACCATTTTCATTCTCAGCAAAAGATACATTTTTTTTTTAAATTTTAAGACTTAAAGAAAAGTTGGTGTACAAAGTAGCTCTCTATGTAACAGAATGTTTAGATTTAAGAGAACAAGTCTGATATCATGAATGGAAACAGATGTTTCATGATTCTCTGTATTGTGAGTTACCTCGCCTGTTCATATGGGTCAGATGGCCTTGAAAAGACTAAACAGCACATATTGTTATGAATGTTATTGTTAATACACACACCCATACATGCACGCACAGATACATGCAATCACACATACACACAAGCTCGCATACATGCATGCATTTAGGCATATGAGGGCTGGAATAGCTCGGTGGTAGAGCGCACGACTCATAATCCTGGTGATCCTGAGGTTTGAATCTCGGCAGGGCCGTTTCGGTACAGGGAGATTTTTCCCTGGGAGTTAACATTGGTTCTGACTCTTTCATATACAGTCCTTCGAATGAGACTATAAACCGAGGTTCCGTGTGTGAACGCACACATAACACGTAAAATCCCATCATCAACTTTCGGAAGTGAAGGCCAGTTTGGCCATTGGTATGGATGACATGGTACACATAGCATGCACCCTGCATGAGAAATGGAAAGAATGACGGACATAATGAAATTGAGTGAACGATATCGAACGATATCGTCTGGATGACATGGGAAACCACTGAATGAAGCACCAGCTGGCAGCTCTTCAGTCGTCGACACTACCCAGGTAGGCTGTCCGTTGTGCAGATGATTGTGTGGGTTGTAAAATGCTTAGAGCTTGCTCTCTAGCCGAGCAGAGGCGCTATATGTAAGTATTTATCACAATACTAATGCTAACAATAATAATGATAATAATACACACGCACATCTGACATCTGAACACACACACACACACACACACACACGCACGTCTTTTTATTTTTTTTTTTTTTTTTTTTTTTTTTACTAAATTGCAGGTGTCGGTGACGATTTTATCTTAGGAGAAATACACTGTTTTCGGCCACCTTCCCAGTTATCAGGTTTGCTGTTTTTGAGTCAAAATGAACACCCTTAATTCCACCATGGTTATACCCTGGTGTGGATACACCCTCGTATGGATACACCTGTGTGGATACACCCTGGCGCCCACGAACGACACTGCCTGCTATGGGTCAGAAAGCTTCACTGCCCGGTGGTCATCTCGGAGAGACATAGGCTAAGGGAGTAAGCCCTGACTGAAAATCTAGAGAGGGGCTCCTAAGGCAGTGGTCGACACACCGTGACATCTTCCGGCAACTCCTACACCTGCACTGACACCATACTGTACTGCCTTGTCTCTTCCTTTGGATCCTACCAGCAAGACTGAGAGGGAGTGTCTGGTGATTGGGCACTCCAGATCTCCATACGCTTTGCCCAGCCTACTCCCTAGGGCAGCCACTCCAGTGCCGCTGTCGCAGCGACAGAAACAACACGTGAGACCGAAGTTACGGGTTATAAGCCTAGAGCGTATTGGCGCAAGCTCGAGTGCTACAGGTTGTCTCTGATGGTGAGGGGACCATCGCATTTCACTGGTCAGCTACCGCCCATCTTCAAGCTGGGCAGCCCCAACCAATATGGTGCTGATCTGCCACAATCTGCTTGCTTCAATGGGTGCTTGGAGTTACCAGAAAAGACTGAAGGGCAGACTGTAACACTGTACCAAGCAAAGAAGATAGAAAAAATAAATCAAAAGTATAAGCCTTGTGTGGTGGCAACCTGTAATGTCAGAACGATGTGTCCTGGTCTTTCTAACGACCTTCAGCAAGTTGATGACGCCAGGAATCAACTGAAGAGATTCAACATCGACATCGCTGCGCTGCAAGAGACAAGACTACCCTCCAACGGCAGCCACGGGGAAAAAGGCTACACGTTCTTTTTTGGCAAGGGCTGGAGCCAGGGGAACACCGATAGTATGGCGTTGAATTCGCAGTGCGAAACTCACTCCTGTCCTCAGGTGAACCAACTTCCAAAGGGGACAACACGAATCCTCTCTCTCTGGCTCACAACCTCTTCTGGATCAACACACATCTTAAGCGTCCACGTCCTCCACTCTGCCTTACAGCTGAAACTAAGGATTACCTGGACGCCAAGATCATAGAGGTACCAGCAAAGGAACATTTGTTCTTCTTTGGGGACTTCAACGCCCGAACTGGTGCAGACTACAGCTCCTGGCCCTGCTGCATTGGCCATTTTTGCAATGAGAGCAGACAGCGTCTACTTGAGCTTTGCTCCTATCTTGACCTCTGTGTCACGAACACCTTCTTGCCCACCAAGCCACACCCCAGAGTATCCTGGAGGCACCCAACATCCCACCAGTGGCAATAGCTGGACTTCGTGATCACCCCAAGACCCTTGCTAAGCCACTTGCTTGTCACCCACAGCTACCACAGCTGACTGGGACACTGACCACTCCCTGGTCGGCAGCAAGATGCGTCTTCAGCCCAAGCAACTCCACTGTTCAAAGCAACAGGAACATCCTTATATCAACACAGCTATGACGTCAGTGCCCTAACTGCGCGAGCGCTTGGCCAGAGTCATTGACAAGGTCCTAGAGGACTGCCCATCAGACAGCATTCCAACACGGTGGAACTACATCCACGTTGCCACCTACCAATCCGCCTCGGAAACCTTTGGGAAGAGACTAAGGAAGAACGAAGACTGGTTTGAAGCAGGAATGGTCGAGATGGAGCTTGCCATTGCTTTTAGGCAAACAGTGCTTCTAAATCACAAGAGAGAGCTCTTTGCAAAGACATTAGATGCACTCCAATAGCTCGCTACAACACCCAGCAGACCGCCTAATGAGTAATGGCTGAAACTGTGTCAGAGCATCCAGAAATCCGCCCACTGCGGCAACATCCACGTCATTCACGAGGGCATTAAGAAAGCTTTCAGCCCTGGCGCCATCAAGATGGCTCCTCTATAATCTATCTCGGTGGATGTCATCACTGACCATAGCAAACAGATGGAGAGATGTGTGGAGCACTACCAGGAGCTGTACTCCAGGGAGAACTCGGTCACCCACACAGCCATCAAGAACACCACCCCATGACCGCCATGGAGGTGCTCGACGCCCCATCCACCATTGATGAACACAGCAAGGCCATCAACTAGCCTGTGATAAAGCCCCGGCTAGTGACGGCATTCCGCCAGAAGTCAACAAAGGCGGCAGGGAGAGTGCTCTCCTCTGTCACCTCCATGAGCTTCTGCTGCAGTGTGGGGGAGGAGGGGACCGTACCCCAGGACATGCGTGATGCAAACATCATCATGCTATACAAGAACAAAGGGACCGCAGCAATTGCAATAATTATCGCGGACTATCCCTCCTCAGCATTGTTGACAAAACCTTCACTCGTGTCGTCCTCAACAGGCTGCAGTTACTCGCTGAGTGGGTGTACCCAGAGGTTCAGTGCAGCTTCAAGCTGCACGGACGACGATTGACATAACATTCTCCCAGTGACAGCTACTAGAGAAGTGAGGCAAGCAGAGAAGACGTGTTCATCACCTTAATTAACCTGCCTGACGTGTTTGACTTGGTCAATACATCAGGCCTTTTCACCATACTACATGATAACATGAACTGGACTTTATCTTTCCATAACATGACCTGGACTGTCCAGTATGATGGTTCATCTTCGGATCCCTTCCCAATCAAGAGCGGTATGAAATGAGAATGTATGCTCACTATAACACCCTGGCATCTTCTACCTGCTGCTACGCTGCGCCTTCCGACAGTCTGAAGACGGCATATTTCTCCACGCTAGGAGTGACAGAAGCTCTTCAACCTGATTTGCCTGCCAGCAAAAACATAGGTGCAGAGAGTCCTCAAGAGGGGGAGGCTCTTTGCAGATGACGCCGCCCTCACTGCCCACACTGAGGAGCCGCTACAATGGCTCATCACCTGCTTCACTGATGCCTGCTCCGAGTTCAGCTTCACAATCAGGATAAAGAAGACAAACATCATGGGCCAAGATGTCAGCAGCACTCCTTACATCTCCATCGGCGATCACACCCTTGAAGTGGTCGACGACTTTATATACCTGGGCTCCACTATCTCCAACAACCTCTCTATGGACACAGAGCTGAAAGGCGGATACGCAAGGCAGTAACAGCGATGGCCTGTCTAGCGAAGAGAATCTGTGACAACACCATGCTAATGTCAAGCACCAAGATGAAGCATTCGGAGCATGCGTGCCGAGCACTTTTCTACATGGAAGCAAGCATGGACCCTGTACTCTCGACAAGAACGTAGGTGAACGCCTTCTACCTGCGCTGCCTCAGAAGACTCCTGGGCATCACTTGGCAGGACTCTGGGGCATCAGTTGGCTGGATCGCATCATTAACAAGGACGTTCTCACCCAGCCAGCGATGCCGGAGATGTTCGCCATGCTGACACAGAAACGTCTGCGCTGGCTTAGCCACCTCAGCCGCATGGACAACGGTCGTATCCCAAAGGACATGCTGTACGGTGAGCTGGCTACAGGCTCCAGACCAATAGGATGACCCGCCCTACGCTACAAGGATTAATGCAAGCGCGACTGAGGGTGGGCAGCCTCGACCCAGCAGCAGACTTGCAGACAGTAGTTTCATACCGGTCAGCTGGAGGTCCACCATCAATGCTGGCTTCAAACAAGCAGAGTAGAGAAGAGAAGAAGAGCGGAGGCACCGCAGACTGCAAATAATGGCGTCAGCACCAGTAGACACTCATGATCGAGACTTCACCGGCAGCAACTGCAACAGAGTCCGCCACTCAAGGAACTCTGTGTGTGTGTGTGTGTGTGTGTGTGTGGCTGAAGAGGTCTTATGCACTCAACTGCTTGCGTCAGTGAAAATTTTAACCAAGAAATAAAAAAGAAACACTTTCTGATTTACTTTCCCCGTTGATCAGGTTCACTCTGCTGAATTAAAATGATGGACATTCTTATTTCGACAGGAGATTGTCATGGGGGTACAGCTGAGTACCTGTAAGATCAGAGAAGATATCATGAGAAAGTTTAAACGTAACTTTCAGTTTTTGCTCCCTGATCATATCAACATCAGAAACTACAGGGATTACGTCATGCGAACTCTTTTGGAACTATAAAACTCATGTTGGTGCACAAACTCTCTCACTGCAAGCATAAGTTGTACTAAGGCAGGACCGATCTGAAATGTTTTTGCAGTTTCTGCATTAACAGCTATGAGTATACGCTCGAGGCAGGTATGAAGATATGTCTGTGTGCAAGTTTGTTTGCTTTTTTTTATTTCAGAACTAGCAGGGGCACCCGGCGTTGCCCGGGATATGAACATTCTTTCCGATACCCATTTCCATTCCCATTCTTCTTATTGCCCTTACTTTTGTAGGAAAAGGCTGCTTTTAGCCATGCAATGTTCTTTGCAGCGTTAGCATTGGCTCGTGGTCTCCTGTTTGTTTGCTGCCTTGCTTGCGTCTCATGTGGTTCTTCCCAGGCACGCTGAGATGCAGTCCGGACATGGTCTGCTGGTTCTTTCCCTCTAGATCTTTTTAACGGTTTTAACTGTTATAAATAACGTTTTTTTAACTGCCAAACAACGGTTCTAATTTTCGAGAAGTAGTCCTGTACCCGTGCAATGTCACAATGGCTATTTGAAGAAAACAGAGGAAAAAGATGTCTTTGAAACCGTTATAGCAGTTTTAACGGTTTTTAACGTTTTTTTTTTTTTTTTTAGAGATTAGCCCAAAACCATCCTCGGGTTACAACCAATGTACCTGCCAAGTTTCATTACAATTGGTTGAGCCGTTTTTGATTCTATAGCGTACACACACAGACAGAATTTGTCATTTATATGAACATATGAACATTTATATGAACATTCTTCGCGATGCTCACGTGACGGCAAACATGTATTAATTATTTTGAATTACAATCAATCCCCCCCCCCACACACACACACATCTTTCCACCCCCTCCCCCCACACAAATACACATTCTCTCTCTCTCTCTCTCTCTCTCTCTCTCTCTCTCTCTCTCTCTCTCTCTCTCATACATTCTATTGTTTTCACACACACGCATGCCCTAAACCCACTGGATAAATATGGATTCTGACCAAATTTTACCGTCCCTGGACATACGCATACCGAATTTTATCAATAACGGTGCAAATTTAGAAAATGGCGGTTTTTAACGGTCAATGTTAAGTTTTTGGTTCGGCGTGCTCGTAGGGAAAAGGCTGCTTTTAACCACGCAATGTTCTTTGCAGCATTAGCATTGGCTCGTGATCTCCTGTTTGCTTGCTGCCTTGCTTGCGTCTCATGTGGTTGTTTCCCGGGCACGCTGAGATGCAGTCCGGACACAGTCTGCTTCCTGTCTCTGGTTCCTTTCCTCTAGATCTTCCCTA
The DNA here is from genome assembly GCA_016801955.1 of Conus betulinus. NCBI lineage: Eukaryota > Metazoa > Mollusca > Gastropoda > Neogastropoda > Conidae > Conus > Conus betulinus. The sequence goes on from JADBJO010009736.1 coordinate 56,482, forward strand.
GCACGTCGATATGCTTCTCTCGCTCGATTTTCCGCCTACCTCTGACCCCTTTCCCTGTTCCCATTTCCATTCTTCTGATTGCCCTTAATTTTGTAGGAATAGACTTCATGCAGAAGTAGTTCATTTAGGTTTTGCTTGAGTTAATCAACGGGGTCTGTGTCTAATGTAAAAATTGTGTATCAGGCTTTGCACGGTACAATCATTTTTTTTTCTGGCCCCTCTCATTCCTCCCTTTTCATCCCCCCTACCCTGTCCCATCCATGTTGCAAAATTACTTGCCGTTACTGGACATACGCATACCGAATTTTATCAATAATGGTGTAAATTTAGAAAATAACGGTTTTTAACGGTCATTGTTAAGTTTTTGGTTCATAAAATTTCCATACCATTGTTCAGTGCCTAAAACTGTACGTGCATACAGAATATTATTGAGAGCGTTGTAAATTTCGAAATTTAGAAAATAACGATTTTTAACGGTCAATGTTAACTTTCGGATCTTAAAAATTGTATATCATTGTTTAGCATTTAAAACTGCACATGTATATCGAATTTCTTAAAGAATACTCTAAAATTTATAAAACAACGTTTTCTAACGGTCAATTTTAAATTTCAGTTCGTAAAAGTTGTATATTATTTTTTGGCGTTTAAAACTGCACATGTATACCGAATTTTATCAAGAGCAGTCTAAATTTGGAAAAGAACGGTTTTTTAACGGTATACCGAATTTTATCAAGACCAGCCTAAATTTGGAAAATAACGGTTTTTTAACGGTCAAATTTAATGGTTATAATGACTATCTAATGACCCCATGTTACCTGCTAGACGTTCCTGTAGGCTTATGTCAAGTTTGGTGGCAATCCGATGACTCTCGTGACTGCCAACCTCACAAGATCGGGTTTTAAACAGTTTTTATAGGGTTTGGTGTTTTTTAACGGTTTTTAACTGTTATAAATAACGTTTTTTAACTGCCAAACAACGGTTCTAATTTTCGCGAAGTAGTCATGTACCTGTGCAATGTCACAACGGCTATTTGAAGAAAAGCAGAAGAAAAAGATGTCTTTGAAACCGTTATAACAGTTTTTTAATCGTTTTACGGTTTTATGTTTTTTAGAGATTAGCCCAAAACCATCCTCGGCTCACAACAGACGTACCTGCCAAGTTTCAAGAAGATCGGGTTTTAAAGACATTTTATAGGGTTTGGTGATTTTAACGGTTTTAACTGTTATAAATAACGTTTTTTAACTGCCAAACAACGGTTCTAATTTTTGAGAAGTAGTCATGTGCCCGTGCAATGTCACAACAGCTATTTGAAGAAAAGCAGAGGGGAAAAGATGTCTTTGAAACCGTTATAACAGTTTTTAACGGTTTATTTTTTTTTTTTAGAGATTAGCCCCAAACCATCCTCAGGTTAACACCGACGTACCTGCCAAGTTTCATTACAATCGGTTGAGCCGTTTATGAGTCTATAGTGTACACACACACACAGACAGAATTTGCCATTTATATATTAGATTATAGTTGACTCAGTGCAGTTTCAGCATAGAATTTCCGAAAAAGAGGCAGGGTGGACGTTTGCGGAAGTGTATCACCACACGCACACATTTATTTCTAAACCCAGAAACTGGATTTGTCTGGGGAAAGTATGTGTATGCCGATTGTTCATCTGTACGTCCATTCATTTCATTGCTCTTGGCGTAACCTAATTGATCACTGCTTGTTACACCCAAGGATTGAGGCTGAGCTGGATCTTTAACAGAACTGCTAGACCCATTCCCTAGGGGGTTCATCAGCTTTTTAGGACCTTTATTCCCAGACTTCAAAATCCACCCCAAGATGGGTATATATGTACGATGGGGATATCTGTATGTAAGGAATGGGAGGGGAAGGGTGGACACACAGAGAGGACGGGTGGGAAGGAATGTGTGCCTGGGCATTATGTAAGGACTGTTATACCCAGCGTCTTTGGGCTACAAGATGAGTTCCACCTCTGCAACGTCAATATTTTTCTCCTTATTCTTGTATTTTTTTCCCACTTTTGTAAGATTTAAATGTTTTCAATAAGATACCATTAGCTCACGTCCTTAGTTTCATTGTCTTCAATGTTATTTGTCTTGCCCGAGAAGACCAAACAGTCAAAATGCGTTGTTTTGTTTTTGTAATTTTGTACTTTTGTTGAAATGCAGTCATTTGTTTTTGCGTTTGTTTTCAATTTCAGTTTTAAGTCACCATATATTGAAACCTGTTTTAGACAAATCAATACACAAAGAGAGATGAGGTACCTGGCTGCTCCATTTTGCAGTTACCACACATTGAAACCTGCTTTAGATAAATCAATATAGAGAAAGAGATGAAGTACCTGCTCCATTTTGCACTTACCACATTTTGAGGCCTGTTTTAGATAAATCTGTACAGAGAAAAAAGTGAAGTACCTGCTCCATTTTGCACTCACCACACATTGAAACCTGTTTTAGACACATCAATACAGAGAAGGAGATGAAGTACCTGCTCCATGTTCGACTCCAAGGTGGAGCAAGCACACGCTCAACAGAAGACCCACGAAAATCATTCTGGCCTTCAATAGAATTTCTGTTGAAATAATATGAATAAAAAGATTAATGATGGAGTAAATGAAAGAATGAACGAACAAACAAATGAATGAATGAATGAATGAATGTGTAACTGAATGAATAAGCATTAACTGAAAAACATGGGAGACATACGAATTGTGTCGGTGAAGCATGGGGAAAACTGAGTTCAAAAACGAATTGCAGAATTTGACATGAATGATCTAGGATAGACAGGTGGTCAAATTATTTAGCTAACCACCCAGCCAATACACCAGCCAAGTACACAGTTCACCAGCTCACTAGTAGATCAATTAGCAATTGCACACTGAAGATCAAGTTACAAGCTCAAACTTCATCTCATGTTCAGTCACATGACCAGGGCTCGACCCGTGGTCATGTGCACTGAAAGCCAGTTCACCAGTAGTCACACCACTGCTGAAGAAGACAGATGGAGACCCTGTCGAAAGCTCCAAGTAAGTGCTATTCCTAGCTGAGTGACCTGTGTAAATCTGGTCGTCGTTATGTCTACCCCTCAGCAAATCTTAAATAAATGTCAGCGAACCACCCAGAGAAACGTGGACAAACGAGTCCCAAGACAACACACAACGCGTTTCGACCTCTTAGGTCTTCCTCAGGTGAAACAAAGACGGACAAAATAACGAAAATGCACTTAGCTTTGATCGCTTCAGATTGCTTGTGAGTTCAGCGCAAGGAAGGCATTGAATCTGCAAAGTGAAACGACTGCAGGCGGAAATCTAAACAAATCTGAAATAAATGTCAGCGAACCGCCCAGAGAAACGTAGACAAACGAGTCCCAAGACAACACACAACGCGTTTCGACCTCTTAGGTCTTCTCAGGTGAAACAAAGACGGACAAAATAACGAAAATGCACTTAGCTTTGATCGCTTCAGATTGCTTCTGAGTTCAGCGCAAGGAAGGCGTTGAATCTGC
>JADBJO010009736.1:67500-80378 GCA_016801955.1 Conus betulinus
TTTGATTTAGACTAGTCTGAAACCTGGCCATTCATCAATAATGCAAAGGTATTATATATTTTTTTTTTTCTTTTTCACTTTCACGTTGCCCTTAGCTGAACGAGTTTGATGATATCAAAGCATTGATAATAGTATTGCACTTCCTTTCAGTAAGTAAGGCTTAACCGCTGAACTGTTATGATCGGTGACCGCACAGTGTAGTGAAGCATGAATCCAGTGATTGTGCTCTGTGAAAGCTGGCTTCTCGGTTGGTGTACGGTTGTCGGTTTTAAATCAAATATCAGGAATTGTCTGGAGTTAATTACCAAACAGCAGGAAGTGATCAGCTTGTTTTCGCCCCCCGGGACGGTCCGTTATTGAGATAATTTGGTACATACACTACTGAAGTGGCTGGGCAGCTTTGAATGATGCTGGGGTGTAACTACCCCTCCATGAAACTAGGATTCAGCGCTTAGAAATTTGAGGATGCGCTTTGCATAACCGAGGACTAATAGTTCACTTATTCAGTCTACAAAACACACCCACAACGACCACACACACCACACAACACACACTTGAAGGGTAAAAACGAGACACTCCCAGCACAAGGCTAAAGAGGAAACGTTAAAGAAAGTAGCTTACCTCTGTAGTCAGATCACCAAAATGGAAAACTGGTTGCAATGTCCCGGAGAAGAAGAAGAAAAAAATTCTTGGGACCCAGAATGAAACGAATTGAATGAAGATGCGTGGATTTTAAGAGGTTGTGGATGGTAGCTGCGAGGGAACAAATCTTCAAGAGCTATGTCTGATGGTGGGTGAAAAAGGACTGGGCGAGGCAAAGGGGGGGGGGAGAGGGTGGGGGGGGGGACATTTTCTTTTTTTGAGTGACTGGCGAGAGAGGAGTTCCCGGTTCGGGAGCAGAGGGGATGGGGTGTGGAAAGAGTTGAGACCGGAAGCCAGGGGGATGAGGAGAGGAGAGGGGAGGCGTTTGCGCGAAGGAGTTTGCGCGACACCGGGGTGGAGTGTGAGGTGTTGGTTGTGTGTTGTGTGTGGTGTGTGTGGGTGTTGTTGGGCGTTGTGCGTGTGTGTGTGTGTGGGTGTGGGATGTGTGTGTGTGTCTGTGGTGGTTATAAGCCCGTGCGCGCGAGTTGTTCGCGTGCGCGCACCTCGGATACGTAGTGGCGGCCAAGTGGAGACAGTTTGTGGTACCGTGTATGCATGGGTGTGTTGCTTGTACTGTGTTGTACATAAAGTGTTTTGTGCCCATGTGGCAGGAGAATTTGACATGCATCGGATGTGCAGTGTGATGCATGTGTGATCTTCAAGTTGTGTTGGGCATGCTTCTGCATACGCTGCATTTAGGTTTAAATGCATGTAAGGGCACCATCGCATGTGTGTGTATGTCGTGTTTGGGTGTGTGGTGTGTGTTGTGTGTGTGTGTGGTGTTTGGTGTGAGTACAGAGAGAGAAGAGAGGGAGAGAGACAGAAAACAGACATTTTGAGAATGAGTATAAAAGAGGAATCAATGAACCTCTCTTCGTTAAGGCCTTTGTTTTGCAACTCACTCGAGATGGAGAGAGAAGGAGAGAGTGAGTCAGAAGAAAAGACAACGATAGAGACCCAGAAAATGTGATTTTGTACCCGTGTAGTGTATGTTGGGCCTGTGAAACTGTGGTGTGGGGGAAAGGTTCACGGTTGACATGGTTTACTTGGTCTAGAGGAGAATACAATAGTAACTTTGGGAGGGGGGGATAGGGTTGAGCATGTGGTGGGGTATGGGGTTGGTGGTGGTGAAACTGTGGGGACAGTGAGTTGGGGATGGGGGGGGGGGGGTGGGCACCCCCCCCGAGGGGTGGTCTTTGATAGCTTTCGCTCAACGTGTCTATAATATGTATGAGAAGGGTGATCGCTTGGTCTGAGGAAAAAGTGACGAGAGCTTTGCGTAGGGCATGAAGGGAAGCATGGAAGGAAAGGCGGAAGGAGGGGGGGATGATAAAAAAAAGGAGGTTGTTGTCTACAGCGCTAGGCTCCATTGATTGGAGATAACAAAAGAATAGGAGACGCTTCAGATTCTTAGCTTTGACTTTGGAGAATGTAGGGCATGATAAGTGTGGTGAAGATTAGGTGTGTGGTGTGGGTGTGTGTGGTGTGTGTGTGTGTTGTGTGTGTGAGAGAGAGAGAGAGGAGAGGGTGAGGTGGGTACAGAGAGAAGGAGAGAGAGAGGGAGAGCTGAGAAGAGAGAGAGCGAAGAAGACAGAAGGAGGCTAGGAGAAGTAGAGAGAGAGGGGAGGAGAACTGTCTTAAAAAATCAGTAAAGGAAATCGACAGTACCATATACAAATATTCAGTGAAAAAAAGCCATCTGATAAACAAGATCGATTGTCTTTGCTCTAGGACCCATCGATCTGTTTTTAACCTGGCATGCCCTCACTCTTGCTTTCCTGTAAGTGTTTCAGAAACCTACTGCAGGAAACCCTGTCCTAAAGCAGGTGTAGTCACTTGAACGTATAAATAGCAATGAAACGTGGCACAAAGAGAGTCATTGTTCTTGATCCAACCAAGTAATTTAAAGGTACTAAAATTAAAGGATACAAGGTTACCCAAACGAAAACCGGAAAAGAATTTATTGATCTAAAACTTCATACGTCGATTAAAGCAAGATATACTTCCTGAAGTTTCGACATTTATAGGAACTGCTGGTTTACATTTGCTTAGTCTCAAACACCACACACCCAAACACACACACACAACCACCCCTCAACCAACACACACACAACACCACGCAACCACATGCACCTATGCATGCCATGCAGAGAGACAGAGACATCCAGAACCAAGAAACAGATGAAAGACCTACAAGACAGAGACAGACATACAGACAGAAAAAAGCAGATACAGATACCGAGACAGAGGCAAAACGCACACACGCACACACCACACCGACATCACACAACACACACACACATACACACAACTTCAACCACAACACACCAAAAAAACACCCACCAACACACACCCGCACACCCACGCAGCACACGCACAAAGAGGAGGCAAACTAGCATACCAAGACACAACGTTGCTGTTGTTGCAGCCTGCTCGAAATAACTAATTTCTGGAGTGAAAGACTACAACAGGATGCTTCCACAAGCTGGTAGCTCGATCGGTTTGGTTGCAACTGAAACGATTCTATGCATTAGGTTTTGGTCCTCTGGGCCATTTCGAGTGATAGTGTAGTCCAAGCTCTGGAGGAATGGGCAATTTGGTAGGACCGTGTTTGGAAGTAGTCTGGATATTTTCAGACTTCCCTTCATTTCTTTGAAGGTTTCGCATAGTTGCACACACACTGGTATTCCATCTGGTCTTCCCACCTGTTCTTCTTCATACGGTACAAATTTACACGTCTAGATGAGCGCATTCTGCTTCGCGTTGACTGCAATGCACACAGCGGGTTTTGGGGACTTTCAAGTTCTTTAAAGATAAGCCGTTACTTACCTTGTTCTAGTTTGGTCCTGCCTAAACGGAAGGAGCAAGAGTCTTTTTAGTTACTAAAGAAATTGGTGTGTCACCAGTCCTAGCATCCGACGAATCCAGTATTATTGCTTAATTGTGAATTCTCAGTGATTCCACGAGTATTAACTCTTGGACAGTGTGGAAGAGCAGTCATTGCAGTGATCCAAGATGTCCCGTCCACCTAAGTCATAGTTCATGATAGGCAATTTGTGGGCGGGCATCTTCTTCCACAATGTAGGGGTATATTAGCCTGTTCTGTAGCCTTTCTGGACCTTACTAGATATGGATTAGAGGATTTGCCAACTTTCAAGATCCTCTTACGAGTTTTTAGCTATGATTGGTTGAAGATGGAAGATGTCACCAGGAGCACGACCAACCAGCAGGCTGTGTCCCCTGATGAGTCTGTCAGCAGAACAAATGCCTAGCAGCAGGCAAACAAATAGATCTCTCCTTCAAGAGAATTTCGATGTTTCCCTCTTGCATCTATTTAAGAGTTCCATATATTCATATATATTTTTATATTTTCTAATTTCATTGTTACCATCCCAATCCTTGTTAATCTATTTATATAATCTTCACATATCTTCCTTTATCGTCCCCAACGCCCTTCAACCACCCCCCCGCCCCCCCCCCTTCACCTCAACCCCACCCCCCATCTTCAAACTTCACACTTCAACCTTATATCTTCTATATCTTTCCACCCCCCCCCCCCCCCCCCCGCTTCTTCACCCCCCCCCCTTCACCTTCAAACCCCCCCCCACCCACATATCTTTCTTCTCACAATTTATCTTCTCACACCCCCCCCCCCCCCCCCCCCCTTTTTATATCCTCATCAACCCCCCCCCCACCCAAAATCTTCACCCCCCCCATCTTCACCCCCCCCCCCCCCCCCCCCCCCCCCCCCCCCCCACCCCCCTTCACATCACCCCCCCCCCCCCCTATAAATCTTTCCCCCCCCGCCCCCACCCCCCCCCCCCCCCCCCCCCCCCCCACCCCCCCCCCCCCGACCCCCCCCCCCCCCCCCCCCCCCCCCCCCCCCCCCCCCCCCCCCCCCCCCCCCCCCCCCCCCCCCCCCCCCCCCCCCTTCACAATCCACTCCTTGACAAGTCATTTCTGTTCTATTTCTGGATGACGAGGGTTTGTTCAGAGGCCTGCTCTATGTGTTCCACATTATCAATTTTCTTTCGTTGATGTACAGCAGGGTTGTCAGCCGCTGCGCTTGTTTTTCCCCCCATTTCAGATTTCATCTTTTTGCTCATCTGACATTTTATAATAGTTTAAAAAGGCCATGCCGGTCCTTGAACAAAGTACCTCTGTGTAAGGTTTTCCTTGGGAACAAGTTACCCTACTTGTTTATTGTTTGAGTCAGGAAATTATGTCTCCTTTGTTCCCCTCACTTTTCCTTTGGCCCTTTTCCTTGTCCTTCTCTGTACCCAAACCATGGTTTCTTTGGGTTGCCTTGAAACTCTCTGGAGCTCTGGGAGATAGAAGGGTAGTGCACTCAGGTTCTCTTTCCTAGAATTATATTGAGTTTCATATCACAAACACTGCAAATCACAAATATCACACTCCGTAGCTGTTTAGGTACCTAGAATAAATGAGCGTGACATCGTAGGCAAAAATGTAATTAAATGCAAAATAAGAGGGATATTTCAGAGCCCTTCATAATATTCTCATTCAGAACAAGCCAACAGTAATTTTGATCTATGTTTCAACCTGTCAGACTGCAAAACACTCTTCCCTGTCGTTTCCCCTCCCCTCCCCCTCTCTTCTGCCTCGTTATGGCCTAACTTAACACCTCCCCTCACTGGTAAAAAACCTCTCGTCTCGCCAACGGCTTTTCACACTTCCCATTTTCCCTTCATGAGCAAAATTCGAATCAACAATCTGTGCTTTCGTTCCCTCCCTCCTTCTCTCTGTCCTGTAGCAACAGTACAACCCCTTGGACAAAGACAACCTTCGGGCCATGTGCAGCAGTGTAAAGCTATTCTTCACAACAACCACACTACTGCTGATGACACTGTTTATGACATAACGAGATGAATGTTATGATGATTGATGATGATACTATTACGAACACAACGACAATGACGATAATTCACTATGGAATGACGAATGAGGCGACCCCAAAGATATGGATGAGATATGATGATGATGACAGGTGGTGCAGCGACGGACGATGACGACCGAACGATAATGATACTGCCCTCTCAACTACTTCCCCATTGGTGGTGGTGTACCCTTTCTTCTCTCCTCCCTCACCATCACCCATACATGGGCCACACCAGCAACCCAACCCACCTCGCCTCTCTCTCCTCCAAACAATCACGTCTCTCCTCACATCACTCCTCTCCTTCCCCCGCCCCTCCTCTCTCTCTCGCTCAGCCTCCCTCTCCCTCTCTGCGCTCTCCTCTTCGCCTCTCTTCCGTCCAGTCTCCTCTCGCTCTCTTCTCTCTCGTCTCTCCTCCTCCCGCTTCCTCTCCTCCTCCCGCCTCTCTGTTCCCGCCCGCATCTCCCTCGCTCCGTCTTCTCTTCCTTCTCCCTCTCCGCTCCTCGCCCCTCCCTCTCTCCGTCCTCCTCGCCCGCCTCCTCTCCCTCCTCCCTCTCTCGCACCCTCTCTTCTCCCCTCTTCATCGCCACCCCCTCCCCTCTCTCCCGCTTCTCCCCCCACATCTCTCCTCTCCTCTCTCTCCTCGCCCCTTCCTCCCTCACCTTCTCGCCCTCCCCCCCCCCCCTCCATCTCCCGCCTCTCCCAACCCTCCCGTCCCTCCCTCCCTCTCTCCTCACTTCGTCTCTCTCCTCCTCCTCACCCCCCGTCCCCCTCTCCTTCCGCCCTCCCCTTCCTCCCTCCTCTCAACCCCCTCAGATCCTCTCCTCTCCCTACTCTCTCCCTCTGCCTCTCCCACGCTCCTCATCTCCCTCTCGCTCATCTCCCTCCCCCCTCCCCCAGGGTCTCCCCCTACCTCTCCTCCCCTCTCTCTCCTCTCCCACCCCCTCGGTCGCTCTCCCCTCCTCTCTCTCTCCTCTCTCTTTCCTCGCAAAATCCGTTGTACTTGAACTGGCTTGCTAGAAAACAAAGTTCATTTCTCCTCAGGCTATGCTGATGTTATTTGTGTGGGAACAATCAAGCTTCGAGGGTGTTGTGTGTGTGTGTGTGTGTGGTGTGTCGTTGTTGTGTGTGGTGTGTGTGAGAGGAGAGAAGAGAGAGAGAGAGAGACGAGAAGTGGAGAGGAGGAGAGAGAGAGAGAGATGAATGAATGAATGAATGAATGAAGATTTATTCATCAAAGGCCTTTGCCCTCATGACTGAGAGAGAGAGGGGAGGGACCCCTCTCCCCCAGAGGATAGCGAGAAGTCAGGAAAAGAAAGATAGTGGACAGAGCATTGTGATTTCTGTACTCCTGAAGTGTATGTTTCAGACTCAAAAACGTCGGTGAGCGAAAGGATTCACGATTTAAATGTATAGAGTGGAATACAATAGGACACTTTAGGAGGTGGGATAGTTGTTTGAGAATGGGTGGGGAGGGGTGGGTTGATGAAATGCAGGGACAGTGAAGGGGGTGGAGGGGGGGCGGGGAGGGGTGGTCTTTGATAGCTTTTCGCTCAACGTGGTCTATATCTGTATAGCATATGACAGTACTTGGTATGGGGAAAAGTGACGAGGCTTGGGTAGGGACGAAGGGTGGTATGGTAAGAAAGGAGGATGGAGGAGGGGTGGGGTGGGGTGGGGGGAGGGGGAAGCAGATTGTTATCTACCTACTGGCTGATGATTGGATGATACAAAAGATAGGCGACCTTCACACTCTTAGTTTTGAAGTGGGAGAAAGTGGGGGGCATGATAAGTGTGGTGAATGTCTAGTGTGTGGTGTGAGTGAATGTGTGTGTGTGTGTGTGTGGTGGGTGTGTGTGTGTGTGTGGTGTGTGTGTATTTGTGTGCGTGTGTGTGTGCGCCCTCGCGCGCGCTCGCGCGCGCGACGTATGTGTGTGTGTGTGGTGTGTGTGTGTGTGTGTGTGTGTGTGTGTTGCGTGTGTGTGTGTGTGTGTGCTGTGTGTGTGTGTGTGTGCGTGTGTGTGTGTGTGTCTGCGTGCGTGCGTGCGTGCGCTCGTGCGTGCGTGCGTTCGTTTATGCGTGTGTGTGTGTATGTTGTGTGTGTGTGTGTGTGTGTGTGTGTTGATGTGTCTGTGTTTGTGTGTGTGTTGTGTGTGTGTGTGGTGTGTGCGTGTGTGTGTGTGTAACAAAGATAAAATAAAAGATTGTCAGACAGAAGGGGTCGGATACTAATAGACTGAAAGAATGCATAAATTGTGCATTTGGTTTTCAATTGCTGTAGTTATTAGCTATTAATAAGGAACCTTAGCAGCATACGAACAATGTCATTAATCATGAGAAGAAAAATACATAAATCACGAGAGGGACAGACAAGGAGAAAATGAGACGTGAAAGTCATGGTTGTTTATGTATTATTGCACATGCAACTTAACATATACTACAACCCAGAGGGGGAAAGAACTAGTATGAACAATTGCCCCTCCGAATACAAAGAAGCTAATTAAACAATGGAAGAAGTGAGATACATCAATAATTTTGTGTGTGTGTGGTGTGTGTGTGCGCCGCGCGCGCGCGCGCGGCGCATGTGTATGTGCAGGTGTGTGTGTGTGTGTGTGTGAGAGAGAGATGAGAGAGAGAGAGAGAGAGAGAGAGAGAGAGACAGACAGACAGGACAGACAGACAGAGATAGCACTTATGCGCGTGTGTATGAGTGTTGTTCTCAGTGTACTATATACTATATAGAAAGGAAAGAGCGAAGATGGAAACTTAACAACTCTCTCTCTCACGTCTCCACGAGTGGATAGATGGATAGATGGACCGATGTCATCACGCCCCTTAATTTTAAAGGACAAAGTGTGTGTGTGGTGTGTGTGTGTGTGTGTGTGTGTGTGGTGTGTGTGTGTGTGGCGCATGCGGTTTTGTGTGTGTGCCTGTGTGTGTTTTTGTGGTGCGGTGTGGGTGTGTGTGCATGTGTGTGCGTGTGTGTGTGTGTGTGTGGGGTGTGTGTGTGTGTGTTGTGTGTGTGTGTGTGTGTGTTTGTGCGCAAGCGTCCATGCATGTGTTTGTGTATGTGTATGTGTGTGTGCGTGTGGTGTGGTGGGGGGGAGGGGGTTGCGCGCGCCGCGCGCGCGATGGCGCATTTGACTGCGCGCGGAGTGGGTAACCTATGTATGGTGTGTGCTTGGTGTTGTATGTGTGTGTGGTGTGTTGTGTGTGACACAATTGATGTGTGTGTGTGTGTGTGTGTGTGTGTGCAAGAAAAACACAAATCTTATTATTCCTTCCACCTTGCACAAGTTAAAACACATCGACTGAATTTTTGCTCGCCTACCACTCTTCCACATGGTACATGGCACCTCTCCTGGCTTCCAATGCACCCCGGCACCTCCATAAACCCACACACACTTCTCTACCCTCGACACACACACACCACACACACCACACACACACCCTACACACACAAGGTGACAGCACACTACACTGGAACACACACACATGCGCGCGGTGCGCGCGACAACAGCGTCACACACGGGGGGCGCGCGCACGTACACACACACCTCACGCACACAACACAACATACCCACACCGGCACACCATCCACGGGCAACACACACACACACAGACACACACACAGCACCCACACACACATTAACATATTAAGTCTCAGAAAATGTTGATCAATCAATATCGAAGTATGCATCTGTCTCTGTGCATAGCTACAGGTGGTATACACTGTGAACCACATAATGTAGTAAGCTGAACATGCTGCAATTTATATCAGAATATGTTGCATGGCTGGAGGATATCAGTCAGGGATGGGACACAGATAAAGCATACAGATGTAAACACAACAAAGATTAAAATAAAAGATTGTCAGACAGAAGGGGTCGGATACTAATAGACTGGAAGAAAGAATGCAAAATGGTGCATTTGGTTTTCAATTGCTGTTGTAGTTATTAGCTATTAATAAGGAAACCTTAGCAGCAATAACGAACAATGTCATTAAATCATGAGAAGAAAAAAACATAAATCACGAGAGGGAACAGACAAGGAGAAAATGAGACGTGAAAGTCATGGTTGTTTTATGTATTATTGCACATGCAACTTAACATACTACACACCCCAGAGGGGAAACTAGTATGAACAATTTGCCCTCCGAATACCAAGAAGAAAGCTAATTAAACAATGGAAGAAGTGAGATACATCAATAACTTAGCATGAAGTTTTTGTGGTTCATGTTCACATATAAGTTTTCTATCTTATATCAAAATCTCAATATCTTGAGGAAAAAACCTGCTGCAAAAACATGCAAAATGATTTTGCTTTACGTCCACAAAAACAATTGAAGTGCACATGAGTCCAACACAGCAGTTGGTTAATCCTTGAGGAACAGATATTTTTTGTCCGCTATATTTCTGCACATAGGTGCTTTTTGTGTTATTAATTAGTGAATATGTTAGATAAAACCGTTTCAGCCCGCGTACACTTTTCACTTTCAAGACACATTGCCATCACTGTCTTTATGCAGCCATCAAAGGCAAACATTTGTCATGAGTAACAACTCCAATCAACTTCTTTTTAAAATTATATTTATTGCTAAGCGTTTGTGTCCATTTCTCATTTTGAAACCATTTCAGCTTTATATCCTTTATTTTATGAGCATGCAGGAAAGAGTATTCCAAGTGGTGAGCTTTTGACAGTCGCAAATCCCATTTATAGCAGCTGGAGCACTCCAGTTTATCATTACTTGATATACCATGGAAAATTGCTGAACAAATAAAAGTGGTAATAAGTTTATTTATGGAGCACTCCAGTTATCATCATCGTCAGTATACCTTGGAATATTTTTTTTAACCCATACGAGTCGTAAATAGCTTATTATTGCCGAGTGTGGGAGTATTAACATATTTAGTGCGTTTAGATTTATTGAGATTTTTTACATAACCAATGATCGTAAACACACCCGGCAAATGTAAGAAAATCAATGGCGACAATACATTGTGTTCTTTTTTTGAGACATCTGTGTTGAAAGAAGAAAACTGTCGTTGTTATATTTGGAGACAACAAATTTGTCCAACTTGAATGCTGTTTTATTATGAGCATATTTAGCTTGCCAGTAGTTCCCACAATTTTGGGCAAGTATTTGTGATAGAGATCTTTATCAGCCATCAGAACTTTTATCAACGATTAGTTACGAAGTATACTTTTGAAATCTGGATATGTTGAGTGATAAGAAAAGGCCATTGCGAGAGTGATTAAGTTATCACTATAGTATATTTTCCATGTATGTTTTTTTACCTTTCATTTCAATGCATTAAAGGACAGGATAGTTTTGAAGATATGACCAGGTTTTTAACTCAGAAAAGCCGATACCTCAAATTTTTAAAGTTAAATGTACACACTGTCAGTTACAAATAAAAAATTCAATACAGTTGGAAAAAAAAAAATCTGCATCACCTGTAACTAAAAAACCTCTGTCATCTACATACTCGGATGGCGTACATACAGAGCTGTTAAAAATCTTCATTCTCTAAATATCGTGATACTCCTTCATAATGACAATTAATACCTCCGCACAAAGTATGAACAAAAAATGGAGAGAACAGTTTTCCCCTTAACCCCAAAACCGTGTTTGATTTTAGACCTAGTCTGAAACCTGGCCATTCACAATAATGCAAGGTTATCTATTTTTTTTTCTTTTTCACTTTCACGTGCCCTTTAGGGACAACGAGTGTAATATCAAAAGCATGAAATAGTATTGCACCTCCTTTCAGGAAGTAAGGCTTCACACATGAACTGTTTGATGATCGTTGACGCAGGCAACAGTGTATGAAGCGGAATGAATCGAGTGATTGTGGCTATGTGAAGCTGGCTTCTCAGGTTTCGTTGTTCGGTTAAACAATGCATGAATTGCTGGCATTGCTGGAGTATTACAAAACAGCAGGAAGTGAATCAACTGTTTTCGGCGGCCGTTATTGAGGATAAGTTGTACCCATACATACTGAAGTAGTCTGGGCCGCTTGAATTGATGCTGGGTAACTACCTCCCTGAACTAGGATTCAGGCGTACTACATTTTGAATGCTTTGCTAACACGAGGACTATAATTCGGTCTACAACACACACACACACACACACACACACACACACACCCTGAAGTTATTATAACATAACACTCCCAGCAAGCTAAAGAAAACGTAAAGAAAGTAGAGTTAGCAGCTACCGTAGTCAGATTCAACCAAACTGGAACTGTTGCAACGTCCGGAGAAGAAAATTCAGATGAACGAATTGTAATTATGAAGATGCGTTGGATTTTATTAGAGTTGGGGGATGGTAGGCTGGAGGGGTAACAAATCTCTTCAAGAGCTATGTCTGGTCTGATTGGGTGGGGGGAAACTGAAGAACTCTGGGCGCGCAAAAGGGGGGGGGAGGAGGGCGGGGAGAGAGGGGGGGGGGGGTGGCCAGGGAGTGCAAACCAGATCGCGAGGAGGGAGGTTTCGGGAGGAAGAGGGGATGGGGTTGAGGAACAGGAAAGAAGCAGGGGTATGAGGGGCAGAGGACGAGGTAGGCGTTGTTGGCGCGAGAAGGCTAGGAAGGTGTTTGTGTGTGTGGGTGTGTTGTGGGGTGTTGTGGGGGGGGTCGTCGTTTGTGTGCTGGTGTTTGTCGTGGGTGTGTCGTGGTGTATGGTGTGGGGTGTATACGCCACGTGGCGCGAGTTGTTAGCGTTCGCGCACACGCGGATACGCTATGTGCGGGGCCAAGGAGGCCAGTGTTAACGCGTGTATTCATGGGTGTTGGGCGTGTAGTGTGTGTACATACTTGTTTGGTGCATTGTGGATGCGCATTTGTACATGCCGATGGATGGTTCATGTGGTATGCATGTTGTGATCTCCCGCTTGTGTGGCAGCTTCTTCTGCATATCTGCAGGTGATGTTTATGTGCAGGTAAAGGGCAAACGCATGGTGTGTGTGGGTGTGGTTGTGTGTGGGGTTGTGTGTGTTTGTTTGTGTGTGTGTGAGACAGAGAGATAGAGAGAGAGCCGAGACGATGATAGAGAACAGTGGGAACAGAGATGACCGATAATGAGAATAAATACAGAAGAATGGATGACATAACTAGAATGGAATCAATGAAGCTTCTTCGTTACGGGAGCCTTTGCCACTCGTGATTGTTGAAGAGGAAGAGAGAGTGAGTCCAGAGAAAAGACAAGATAGAGACAGAATTGTGATTTGTACCCGTGTATTGTAATATTGGTACTGAACGTTGGTGGGGGAAGGGTTCACGATTTACTTGTCTAGATTAAATACAATCGGACACTTTGTGAGGTGGGGGGATAGGTTT
>JADBJO010009737.1:0-2500 GCA_016801955.1 Conus betulinus
AGACATCAAGAGGACGAAGAAAACTACAAAAAACCCTTGTTTGCCCTATACTTTGAGAATGCAGCCACTGTATGGGACCCCACATCGTCAGCGAAATCTTGGCAGTTGAAAAACCCAGCACAGAGCAGCCAAATGGGTCACAGATGGACATCGCCACTCATGCTGTATTAACTCATTCCTTAACTGTCTGGACCAGCCCATTCTGCAAGACCAACGAAAAAGAGCCTGCCAAGGACGTTTCACAATTTCCTTCATGGACATAATTATTTCCATACATTCGAACTACCTGCCAAGACCATCAGACAGCAGGCCGAAGTCTGGGCAAAATGCCTGTAGTTATGACATCCAGTCCTGCCGGACACAGTACCGACACGTACCCTGCTTTCCCCTCGCACCATCACAGACTGCAAACACGCTGCCTCAGCACAGTCGCCTACATGCTTCATGCCCGTCTCTCCTCTGATTCTGTAGATAACATTCCATTGTCTCAAACCCTACCCCCTATCTTCCTCCTCCTACCCAGCATCAGTTTCTCTAATACTGAAAAAAATGGTCAGTGTTTTGTAGTTTTCCCCTCTCCATGTTGCACTGGTCAAACTGGGGGTCAAATTTTCCAACCTCCAGCACATTGATATAAGATGTTGACTGTTGAGAAGAAGAGAAGAAGAAGAAGAAGAAGAAGAAGAATGTAGCTTTCCTTTTTTTATCCTGTATCTCTTCCTCTCTCCTCACAATGCCCTCCCGCACACACAAATACACAACCCACGCACACACACTCATGTATACACATGTGCATGAGCACTCACACTCGGACACACACACACACACAACACACACACACACACACCACACACACACACACACACACACACACACACACACACACACACACTCTCTCTCTCTCTCTCTCTCTCTCTCTCTCTGTCTCTCTCTCTCACACACACACTCACAGACACACGCGCGTGCGCGCGCGCACACACACACACACACACACACACACACACACACACACACACACACACACACACACACACACACACACACACACACACACACACACATACACACGCACACACACACACACACACACACACACACACACACACACACACACACACACACACACACACAACACAGACACACAGAGAGACACACACAGACACACTCACCCATACACACACTCAGACACATAAACACTCACACACACACACACACACACACACACACACACACACACACACACACACACACACACACACACACACACACACACACACACACACACACACACACACACACACACACACACACACACACACACACACACTCCACCCCCGTAGGAGAACATTGGAGAATACACGTCTAAAAAGCTGATCTAGATGAACGACCAACATGAAAAGCTGAACCCTTCTGTCCAGTTGCCCATGCCTTGTGAGCTGTGGAGATGCTTGACCGTTCAAGTGTGCATCGTGGCAAAAAAATGCTAGTCACAGGACCATGATGGAGATGAAGAAGCCAACGCACCCGTGACTGACCACTACTCTAAAAATCATTGTTCACTTTTCGCGCATTATTTGAATCCATTTCAAATAACTCTTAGGTTTTAAGCATTGATGGTAAATGTGGTGCAGACTGCATATCTTTATTTCAGTTCCTGCTTCAACGGTCCGAGTAATCATTCAGATTATACTTTATTCCTTTTATCTCGATGGACAGTGACATGCATGGAAATGTCTGCTCAGACCCCGTGCAGTAGAAAAACTTTACTGATAGTCTGGGTCTGGGTCGACCTATCCATCAATTGTGGGATTGACACTTGCTTGTCTGTATTCATCCTCTTCCCCAGCTGTCTCTATCCATGAAAAATACAAAAAGGGACAAAAAATATTTCAACATGACGCTTTGATTTATTTTAGGTCAGAGGCTGTTTGCGAACGGTTTGTCCCGTTTTTCCCATCAGGATTATCGGACTCGCTCTGCCAATGTACGTACATCCCAGAGAGAGAGAGAGAGAGAGAGAGAGAGAGAGAGAGAGAGAGAGAGAGAGAGAGAGAGAGAGAGAGAGAGAGAGAGAGAGAGAGAGAGAGCAAATTTTATAGTCATTGCAGCATTCTGCACGTCCGAATTTTGTAAAAGGAAAGAAAGATGCATAAAACCCTACTTCTTGCACACGCAAAAGTCTCCATGTTTGAATATAATATTATATAACCTGGTTCTAAATGTGACTTTTCCAGGATGATGCAAAGCGAGAAACATGCACGCTTGTGTAGCAAAGAACGATATGTTCATTTTGAGAGAGAGAGAGAGAGAGAGAGAGAGAGAGAGAGAGAGAGAGAGAGAGAGAGAGAGAGAGAGAGAGACAAATTATGTAATTATTAGGTCATTCTGATTGGAGAAGGGAAGAAAGTAAGCCTGCAAACTTGGAGCAGGATCAAAGGAAGGTGGCTTTTGATTTATTCGTTCATTTTCATGATTGTGAGCAATGCTTGTTTTTCATGTT
>JADBJO010009737.1:7500-12500 GCA_016801955.1 Conus betulinus
AACTGGCCCTCAGCACTTGTGTCTTAAGACGTTATCTTTTTATATTTTCTACTTTTCACTAGAAAATGTAGCTTGTTTTGCTCTTTTCATGATTTTCTTTTGCTTCTTAGGTGGCACCTTTAGTTAGTTTTTTGAAAACTCAACAAACGTATTATGGTATTGCACACCAGCCTTTTTCTGGTATAGCATTCTTCTTAAAACCGAAAAGGCAGAGGAGTCAAATACCACTTTCCGCGGTCACTGAGGAGAAAAACAATCAGGTTTTCGAAATACCGGTATCTGACCAGAGGAGTTATATGTGTATCTGACCAGGAGTTATATGTTAGTGAGAGAGATTTCTACCCATTGGAGATGGTTTCCCTCTTTGGAGACTATAAGCTTGCTGAAGGTTCATTTTGAGAAGCATTTATTTATTCCCATTCACCCACTCAAGCACATACTGTCAGTTAGGCAGAATCATCTACCACTGCAGATATGAAGGTTTACTACCCCCCTATTTCTACAATCTGAGACATAAGAGCAAGCTTTGTTTATAATTTCATATATATATATATATATTGAGAGAGAGAGAGAGAGGATGAGAGTGTGACTTGTATGCGCGCTCGCACACACACACACACACACACACACACACACACACACACACACACACACACACACACACACTTCTATTGTATAACCACGCGCTTTGCTGGGGGCCAGGGAGTACAGAGGTTGCCAGACATTTCATGAAAAGTCATATCTGTCTTTGAACACTCTACTCTTAGACGTCCTGTGTCAGAGAGGTCGCTGTCTGTACTTCAAGGCACAGCGTTCCTCACAACAAACACCCGAATCTTAAAGACGGACGTTTTTTAAAACTCTAATACCGTGACCACGGTCATTACGTAATCATTGTCCGTTTGCTGTTCCCGAAGGTCGCCCTAGTTTGAGCAGACTCAAAGAGTGATGGACAATAACTCAGAAAATGTCGTTTCCCCCCCAAATCCCTGCCAAGGAGAAGAGTGCTGCACACAGGGAACAGTCAAAGCCTGTCTGGGCCCAGCTGACCTCGGACGTACTCACTCTTTTTAAAGTTTTGTTTTGTTTTCTTTCCTCGCAGTTCGTTTTCCTCACTAGACTGTGGTGCAGACAAAGGCTATGACGTTTTTTGTATGTACTATTAGAATGTAAAGTTTTGTTGATTTCATCGCTAGAAGAAATACGTATTTTGCCCAGGGATTCAACAGTCATCCTGGGGCAAAATACAAAACAAACAAGCACGCACGCACACACACACACACACACACACACACACACACACACACACACACACACACACACACACACGAACTCATGCTTTCAGAACCACTGAGCGGAAGACATATTATTTTGCACATCTTGCTCAGATTCATGATTCCTGACCTTGGGCGTCATCTTTACGGTGGCAGGTCAGAACATAAGAAGGCAGACTTATTTTTAGTTACAACACACTACAAGCTTATCAAAACATAACTGCATCTCACTATAACATCTTGCCCGAGACCATCATCAAAGACAATATTGAAAGTCACACCCCACAAGATGATCCAAGTGCAAACACGTATGGCTGGACCCTTCTTCCATGCGGGTTTATCAGCTGCGGAGATGCCTAGGTGTTCAGACTTGCATTATGGTGCTTCAGCAAATAACGGGCACAGGATCATGATGTTGATAAACGAGTTATCATACTCTCGAACGTCCGCTTCTTTGAGAAGATCATTGTTCACTGTTTTGCGCATAATGAGTCATAGTTAACTCTCGGGTTGTGAGCGTTGATGATAAATGTGGTTCAGACTGCGTGTCTGCCTGCTTCAAAAGTCAGGCAGTCGTTCAGATGGTACACTGCATCCTCTTACCATCTTGATGGACAGGGATATGAATGGATACGCCTGCTCAAGATCCCCAGGCAGCGGACAGAAAGATAAATACTGATCAATGATCTCATCAGTCTGGGTCGACCTCTCCGTCGACAGAGGGACTGACAGTCGCTTGTCTGTGTTCATGTTCCTCTTCTTCTTTTCTCTGTCCACTAATTCAAGGCAAGATGACGAAGAAAATAAATTTCATTTCCTTGTATTACCTTGATTGACTTTAGGAGAGAGGTTTTTCTGCGGACAGCTTGTCTCGTTTCCCTGGTAGAGTTATCATCGTTTTTGCATCTGTATTGCATACGTTTTATATTATCTATCTATCTATCTGTCTGTCTGTCTATCTATCTCCCTCATGAGAGAGAGAGAGAGAGAGAGAGAGAGAGAGAGAGAGAGAGAGAGAGAGAGAGAGAGAGAGAGAGAGAGAGAGAGAGAGAGAGAGAGAGAGAGAGAGAGAGATCATTAGGCCATTCTGCACGTGCCACCTCTGGAAAAAGTGAAGCAAGCTACATCACAAACACACCTTTCAGCAAGCAAAAATGGCATGGTTTAAATATATTCCCTAACTGGCTTCTGAAAATAATAACTAAAACAAAACAAAAGACTTACACGTTCTCGTAGCAAAGAGCTGTGTGACACACACACACACACACAGAGAGAGAGAGAGAGAGAGAGAGAGAGAGAGAGAGAGAGAGAGAGAGAGAGAGAGAGAGAGAGAGAGAGAGAGCAAATTATATGGTCATCAGGCCATTCTGTTTGTCTTAAGATTGAAAAAGGGAAGAAAGATACATTAAAATACCCTTCTTTAATACGCGAATGCGTCTCTCTCTCTCTCTCTCTCTCTCTCTCTCTCTCTCTCTCTCTCTCTCTCTCTCTCTCTGTCTCTCTTTCTCTGTCTGTCTGCGTGCCTGCCTGACTGTCTGTCTGGCTGCCTGCCTGCTGTCTGCCTGTCTGTCTGTCTGTCTATCTATCTTTCGTCTGTCTCCTACTTACAAGAATATTAAAATGCAAGCATCTAAAAGAAAAGAAAAATTCATGAATGCAATTTGATTTGCGTGTATCTGTTTATCTTTGTTTCTTTAGTTCAAGTTTATCTTTCAAGATTTATGTTCTTGCTTTCAAGAAAAAAAAACCGCACTCCATAGTTAAGGTAAAAATCAAGCATCAGCAGCATTGTAAGACACAGACATGTGCCTTTTGAGGATGCATTGTCACACAATCACCAGCAGGGAGCATATGTTTTTTTCTTGTGTCTCATGTACGCTTAGAAACCTAACGTCTGATCTTTATCGTGAAATTTAAGTCGTCCAGTTTGTTAGGGCAAAATCTTACAGATTAGCTCTGCTATTTTCAAAGACATCAGAGTGGAAATGACGTGCTTAAAAACAAACGGTTAAAATGAAAAGGGTGTAAGCCATCAGAACACGTTTTGTACTCTTTTGTTTGTGGTTAGAGCAATACGTACTCGTTCGGTTACCTGTCGGCAGCGAGCATTGCGTTCGCATGGCATCCATTGGCTATTGCAGTGCGTGCGATCCCGGATACAGTTTGTTTGTTCATTCGACGGCTAGGTCAGAATTGAACTCTTACCACAGCAGCTGGAAACCGTTGTGCTTAAGGGAAAGCCACAGCACACAATATATTGTTTTAAAGAGCACATGTCACGTTTTTCATTTCAGTAGCTTTCCTTTCAGAGAACTTACTGTTCGTGACTGTTTGTCTACATAAAGAATATAGCTATTTACATTATAGGACTGTTTGTCTGCATAAAAAAATATAGCTATTTACATGAAAAGTTACAAACGATGTCTGATTAGATGAGTTGCATACAGTTGAAAAAAACGAATAGAGCAGCACTAGCCATGTCCAGTTAGACCTAACATTCTGACATCAACGGTAGGATTCAGCTGCTGCAGAGGACTCGGGCTGGCGTGTTTCCCGTGTGTAGCCCGATGTTAACAGATTCCCGTCGCCTACTTAATGTTAGAACGATGAATGTACGGGATTATGCATGATGTGCCAGTCAGGATAAAGTGCACGAAAATTGCTGTAGCGATGAGTCACAGAAAACAAAAAAAGGGGGAAACATTCAAATTTGATTTTAAAAAAAATAGACAAGCAAAACCAACAAAAATAAGGGACACAACACCCCAAAAACACACACACACACACACACACACACACACACACACACGCGCGCGCGCGCGCGCGCGCGCGCGCACAAACAACAACAAAAGGACCACTAATGTACAGAACTGCAAGGACAACATTGTGAAATTTCTTTCAACGCAGTAGATGAGCATACACTACTCTGAACCGACACATCAGAGACCAGGCCCTCTTCATGTCGTCACTCCTCGTCCAGCAATGATCGATTCATTCCAGAATCCTTCCCCAAGATTGTGTGTACTGTCTCTTCAAAGGAGGAGGCAACAATACGGACAGCGGGTATTTCCCACTACAGCCACGGGGCCACGTGTGACTGACCAAAGCACGTCCTATAGGACTGTCTCACTTCAGCCAGAAGAAACAACCTGTGGTCAAATACGTGTTTAATGGAAACTGCTCATACAATAACTCTCTCTCTCTCTCTCTCTCTCTCTCTCTCTCTCTCTCTCTCTCTCTCTCTCTCTCTCTCTCTTGAAATCACATCTAGTTGAACACCTCTGGAAATGGTTTTCATGGAATCTGTCCTATAGTGGCTAAGTCTGAAATCATATAAGGCAAACAGTCAGTATTGCTTTGGTTGTACCATAACCGTAGATCTCATTCGTGGTTTACCGTCTACTGGGGTGTGAAAAAAAAAAAACATGGCATGACATAACTGGAGTGGCAGCTGTTACATTTTGTATTTTCTAGGAGAACCCATGGGGCTTGCGGAGTCAGAACATTATCGTTTGTGATAGCTGCCTGGACACACAACAGGCCATATCAGAGCTGTCACCTGATCAAAGTTAAACCATCTCACAGCTGTTTCAGACAAAAAAAAGGTCGTTCAGAAGAAAATCCCGTAAGGACATAAAACCAGAAATATGGTAGTCTTTGCAGAAAAATTTGGTTCGAAGTGTCGTCGTTTCTGTCTCTTGAGATCAACCTTCCTACTTAATCTTT
>JADBJO010009737.1:17500-27500 GCA_016801955.1 Conus betulinus
AGAGTGTCAGGAGATAAGGGCCGAAACACTTGCTTGAAGGGGGCTCTCCTCTGAGGACTCTCTGCTGCCACGCTCTCCACGAGTTTCTTTCTACTTGACAGATTTCTGAAGGCAAATTATTACGGCAGATACAAAACAAATCTGCACGTTCTTGTAACAAAAGATTCTATGTTTACTTTGAGAGAGAGAGAGAGAGAGAGAGAGAGAGAGAGAGAGAGAGAGAGAGATTCTGCCATCATTAGGCCATTTGCATGTGTTAAGACTGGAGAAAAAGAAGAAATAATGTGTGCAAGTGTGTGGCTGGTCAAAATTAACACAGCGCTTGCATATTTTTGCTTAACTAGAGTTCAACGATATCCATTTTTCATGGCCTTCTCCATTTTCTTTACATTTACATATGTCTTGTCGATTTGCCACGCGGTGGATATTTGTTCATCTTATTATATAGCTATGTTATCTGTTTATGAACATATATATATATATATATATATATATATATATATATATATATATATATATATATATATATATATATATATATCTCTCCCTCTCTCTCTCTCTCTCTCTCTCTCTCTCTCTCTCTCTCTCTCTCTCTCTCTCTCTCTCTCTCTCTCTCTCGCTATTGCCTACCGTATACAACATTCTTTTAAGAAAAGACAGAAAACATAGAGGAACAAACAAATTATTCATTTTGATTTGCATCTATCTGATCATCCTTCTTTCTTTTGTTCATGCTAACCTTTCAAGATCTGTGTTTTTCCCTGTGACAGAAATAGACGTCCCATATTCGAGGTAAATTAAAATAATCAATTTTACAGGACACAGCTATGAACCTTTTAGGATATGTTGCCACGTACTTAGCAGCGGTAGCATAGTTTTGTTTACTTCCTTCATTTACGCTTACAAATCTTGAAGGCTGAGCTTTCTCTTGAAATCTAAGTCTTCTTATAGTCAGGAGCAAAATCTTTAGACTAACTCCAATGTTTCTTCAAATGCAAAACATAATAGATGAAAAAAAGTCCTCTTAAAAGGAAAAAAGGAGCAGGTTTTTACAACGTGTTATAATCCCTTGTTTGCGATCATAGCAACGCATCACAGAGGGTACCTGTTTGGCATATATGGTGGCGGTGTTTGCATTCTCTTCTCACCCTGTGCACTGTCCACCAGAACACAAGCAGGCCCACAACAAGCTTTGTTGTTCCATTTCACAGCTAGCTCAAAATCTCATTCTCACATTTGTAGGTGTGAACAGTTGTAACTGCACGGAAGCCATGGTACGAACCAGTTTTAGTTTTGAAGAGCACACTCTTAATTTCAACAAACTTTTCCTCTCGGATTTCTAGTTGTTCTTGACTGGTCGTCCAAGGAAAGCATATGTCTGCCTACATCATAACAACGAAGTCAGAGAAGTAGGCTGCTTACAACTTACAAAGAGAATAAAAAAAAAATAGAAACTGGCTGGCTGTGTCCAAGCAAACGTATCTCCTGAACACTAAAAATGTTATTTCAGCTGCCATGCAGAGCCCTGTCCGGCTGGTCGCCTGTCGGCAGCCTGACATTATCAGTTCCCTGTCACCTACTCAACGTTGGAAAGACGAATGTACGGGGATTATGCATGGCAATATACGAATGAGCTAATCAGGAAGCAAATGCATGAAAAAATGTGACAAAGCATCAGAGAGAAAATGACATAAATGATCTAGTTGCAAAGTGAGACAACTGCAGGCGGAAATCTAAACAAATCTTGAATAAATGTTAGCGAACCGCCGAGAGAAACGTAGAAAAACGAGTCACAAGACAAAGCACTACGCGTTTCGACCTCTTAGGTCTTCTTCAGGCAAGACACAACAAAACAAATAGGACGATGAAAATGAACGAGTTTGTCCTTTAAGCTTTGATCTCTTCAGCGCAAGGTAGGCGTTGAATAAAAGCAAATGAATTGCACTGAAACGAAATAAATAAAAGAAAAAAAATGAACCGAAATGATAACAAACAAATGGACAGAGTTGGGTAGATAGCACCATTAACTCTCTTCCAATACAGTTGATGAGCATACAATACTTAACAAACACATCAGACACGTCCAGGCCCTTCATTTCGTCACTTTCCCTCCAACGCTGATCGATCCAGTTTCAGAATCCTTCGCCAAGACTGTGTGCTGTCTGTACAAAAGGAGGAGGCAACAATGTGGACAACAGACGTTTCCCAATACAGCCAACGGGGTCACGTGTGGCCGACCAAAGAAAGTCCAATAGAACTGTCTCACTTCAGCCCCGGAAGAAACAATCTGTGGCCAAATACGAGCTAAATGGAGACCAGTCGCTCAATACAAGTGTAAGACTCTCTCTCTCTCTCTCTCTCTCTCTCTCTCTCTCTCTCTCTCAAAAATCACATCTGGTGGAACGCTTCTGAAAGAAGAGGTTTTCATGAAATCTGTGATAAAGTGGTTATGTTTGGCATCAGTTGTGTTTCAAAAGTCTATCATGTTTTTGGTTGAACACAATTGCAGCTCTGATGAGTTGTTAATCATTGCTGGGGTGCGTACAGAATGGTTTTATACGACTGGAGTGATAACCTATTAAGTCCAGTGCTCTTTTTTCTAAGGAAACCCAGGGGGTATGCAGAGTCAAAGCACTATTGTCTATGATAGCTGACAGACCACGAGCAGGTTTTATCAGGGTTTTCATCTTAACAAAGTCAGTTGACCCCAAAGCTGTTTGAGGCAAGAAAGGCCAGACAGAAAAAAAATCACAAAGGACCAAACTAGGAAATACTGTAAATATTTAAAAAAAGAAAAGGCCACCCTTTGAAGAAACTATATTTCTAAACGTTGCCTTTTCCATCCCTTGGAATCAATGGTGCTACATGTCTTTGATATTGATTCTTTGACACCTCTTATTTCACTGCAGATCAGCCAACAATCTGAAAGAACCAGACTGGGTCTGGTGGGTCTGGCGAAGAAACCGTTTTCCTGATCTACAGATCCAGGGCTCAGCCATCCGTTGGGGGCATTTGGGTTAGACGACATTATCTTTTTTTCCTGCTGATTCCACCCCTTCGATCAGGTAGGACTTGAAACTGAGGGTCCTTGTGTGTATGGGGGCATTAGAAACAAATGAACAAACCAACAAACCAACAAGTAAGCAAACAGAATGCCTTTGTATGCAAGATGAATCCCATTTCACTCTTATTAGGTAATCAGGGCATTGAAAGCTCGTACACGCACACATGCACGCACGGACGCAAGCACACGCACACATACACGTGCGTGCGCGCGCACACACACACACACACACACACACACACACACACACACACACACACACACACACACACAACACACACATGACATGCCTACATGCATACACCAACCCACACAGTGTGTCATACAACACACAACGTTACCTTTCACTGAGCTCAGGTCCAGCGGGCTAACTCTACGCAGTTTTGTAAAGACATCACACGGCAAGGTAACTTCGAAGAAAAAAAAATCCGCGTAATTTTGACGGTGTCTGCAAATTAACAGCTTGCGTATTCTGACTCACGTCGCTAGAATCTGACCTGACAATCTTGTCAATAAGTTTCAAGGCTGTGTCTCTGATATCAAACAGTGGATGTCTACTAATAACCTGTGTTTTACGAAACACGCACAAACTCAAGATCCCCGTCTTCATCCGTCAATAGTCCTATGCCCCACTGACATCTCATTTTTGCCATGTCTTCGTGACATTGTCTTCTATCTCGACTCTGATCTCACCCTGAAACACCACATAGCCAAAATCTGCCAAGCATCCTTTCTCGAACTCCGTCGCGTCAGCTCTATCAGACCTCTCCTTACAGAACAGGCCATGAAGACTTTGGCGTCTTCCTGCATTCTGTCAAGACTGGATTATTGTAACGCTCTTCTCCTTGGTGTACCCGCGCAGCCTTACTCCAGCCACTACAACGTGTCCAACATTCAGCCGCTCGTCTTATCTTCAAGGTGCCAAAACCGCACCATACTTCGGATGTCTTGAAGAATTTACACTGGCTCAGAATCGAGCACAGTGTCTATGTTATAAGGTTATCATAGGTGAAACGCCTACCTATCTCTGTAATCGCTTCGAAATAAATTTTCCTACACGTCCCTCCGTTCTTCCTCTGATGACCAAATTTTTCGAATTCCCTCATATAACGAAAGCATTCTCATTTTCTGCGGCAATACTTTGAAATTCACTACCTTTCCATCTACGTCATGCCCCCTCCTTCCCGACTTTCAAGTCTGCACTTAAAACGTATCTGTTCAAACGCCAGTTGCAGGATACCACCTTAAATATTACTAAATTACTACCTGTCACTTGCACACTTGCTCGTGTACAAATGAGCTGTTCACCGGTCATATAGTGTGTTTATGTATGCAACATTATGTTCTAGTGTGTATGTATATGTGTGTGTGTGTGTGTGTTTGTGTGTGTGTGTGTGTGTGTGTGTGTGTGTGTGTGTGTGTGTGTGTGTGTGTGTGTGTGTGTGTGTGTGTGTGTGCGCGCGCGCGCACGAGTGTGTGCTGTGTGCGTGCGTGCGTGTGTGTATGTGTGTATATATGTTTATGACTTGTGAACGCAGAATTGTGTGTGTGTGTGTGTGTGTGTGTGTGTGTGTGTGTGTGTGTGTGTGTGTGTGTGTGTGTGTGTGTGTGTGTGTGTGTTTCTGCTTATGATTTTTAGATGTTGAATTGTTAACTTGTAAAGCGCCCTGTAGCCTACGTTGTTAGGATGGGCGCTATAGAAATTGTCCTCTTTATTATTATTATTATTATTATTATTATCATTATTGTTGTTGTTGTTGTTATTATTATTATTATCATTATTATTATTATTATTATTATCGTTATTATTATTATTATAATTATTATTATTATTATAATTAGAATCCCAGGCCTAATGATCTTTTCAAGTACTACTGTCAATGCTTCAGAGCCAATTGCGTCTAATGTAGAGATAAAAGGTAAATATAAGGGGAAACAATCAAAAAAGGTAACTGCAAGAACATGTATTAATCATTCGTAAAGAACATAAGCAATCTGGTTACACCAAGATAATTAAAAACAGGAAACTATAACGGAAATTATTAATCAGTCGTAAAAAAACGTCAGCAATCCGGGTTACAAGTAGAGACAAGGAGTACGGTAGAATGGGAAAGAAGAAATGCTGTGTGTGTGTGTGTGTGTGTGTGTGTGTGTGTGTGTGTGTGTGTGTGTGTGTGTGTGTGTGTGTGTGTGTGTTGTTGTTGTTGTTGTTGTGTGTGTGTGTGTGTGTGTGTGTGTGTGTGTGTGTGTGTGTGTGTGTGTGTGGTCAATATGTGTTCCACTCGCTCCAGACAAAACTACTGGGCCGATCTTTCTGAAAATTTGTAGCCGTTATTAACGGCTATAACGGCCCATAACGGTTTTTTCTTCTTTATGGAATATCTCAAAAAGTACTTGGCCGATCTGTCTGAAAATTTGAAGGCATGTTTATGATGGTCACGGATGATGCCCGACGTTTTACTGTACCCGTTAAATTTGTTACTAACGCCTATAACGCCCGATTACGATTTCTTCTTTATGAAATATATCAGAAAGTGCTCGGCCGTTCGTTCTGAAAATGTGTAGGCATGTTCAATATGGGTCACGGATGATGCCCGATGTGTTGGTTTATCGTTATATCCGTTACTAACGGCTATAACGGCCCATAACGGTTTTTTGTTCTGTGTGGAATGGGTTTTTGTTCTGTGTGGAATATCTAAGAAAACACTTGGACGATCTTTCTGAAAGTTTGTGGGTATGTTCATTATGAGTCACGGATGATGCCCGAGTTTTAGTTCACCGTTATAACCGTTACTAACGGCGAGAACTGCCATAACGGTTTTTCTTTTTATGGATTAGCTCAGAAAGTAAGTGGCCGATCTTTCTCTGCAAATTTGTAGGTATGTTCATTATGGATCACGGATGATGCCCGATGTTTTTGGTTTACTGTTATAGCCGTTACTAACGGCTGTAACGGCCCATAACGGTTTTTGTTCTTTATGGAATATCTAAGACAATACTTGGCCGATCTTTCTGAAAATTTGTGGATATGTTCATTATGAGTCACGGATGATGCCCGAGTTTTAGTTTACTGTTATAACCGTTACTAACGACTGTAACGGCCCATAATGGTTTTTTGTTTCTTTATGGAATATCTCGTAACGTTCTTGGCCGATCTTTCTGAAAATTTGTAGGTATTTCATGGGTCACGGATGATGCCCGATGTTTACCAGAATAGCCATTACTAACGGCTATAACGGCCCATGACGGCTTTTCCTCTTTATGGAATATCACTAGCATTCAAGATAAACTGGGAGTACCTTTATATGCTTTACATCTTGTTTTAGATAGATTCGTGCTGGATGCTTTTGGTTCTAGTTTGATGTTTTCTCATTTGTACATATAACTCAATCCACGGTGTTTCTAAACCAGCCTACAACGAGGGTTCATACCATGGCAATCTCTCTCAATGAAATCTATTCATCATCTCACTGCTGTGTAAGAAAAGAAACCGATCAACTAGGTTTGTTTTCAATATAAATAACATTGTTCACGCATCTTTCTTCCATACAATCTTAGTTCAGATAAGACAAATCTACTTTCAGTAACTGGAACATGGCATCTGGTGGGGGAAAAACTCATGAAGTCTGTTGAAAAGCGATTATGTGTCATATCATGTCGACCTAACACTCAATGTAGGGTTCGGTTTTAACACGACGGCCGCCCTGGTAAGAGGTAAGTGACTGTCCGGCGCATGCGCAAAATGACTTGACTGAAGTGGTATAGCCTACCAGTCCTTTACTGTGTGAGAGGCCCAGGAGGGTATCAGATTGTCTGTTTCCGTTGTCTGGACATGAACTTACCGTAAAGAAAACAAAAAAAAAGTATCTAACGAAGATACACCGGGACCATTCGACAGTTCGACAGGCTTATGTGGGACTTTGTGGATAGAGCGTTGTTTTGTTTATCCACTGAACCTGTGCTCAATCCCGAGGTTGAGGCAGTTGTATAAGCTGTCTTTTCCTCCTTCAGCGAGTCCACTTTTCTGCGGATTCCAGCCTCTTCAAATTCATATGAATATGATTGAGTCTATCCATGCATTGAATTAATAGAAAACAGCTAAAAAAAAAAAAAAAAGAAAAGAAAAAAGAACCAAAAAAAAGTCCTTGCATGTAAGACAAATTACGCTTATACGACCAGGCCATCCTGCGCACTAATATGCGCACATTAGAAAAAAAAATCAGAAAGTAAACAGGCTCTTGTGTCCACTTAGACGTATTCTGTTTTTGTAAAATAGTCAGAAGCACTAAAACCTCTCTCTCTCTCTCTCCTCTCTCTCTCTCTCTCTCTCTCTCTCTCTCTCTCTCTCTCTCTCTCTCTCTCTCTCTCTCTCCCTCTCTCTCTCTCTCTCTCTCTCTCTCTCTCTGGTCGTTCAAGCGCCTCAAAAAATGAATAGGACAGGGCCGACCATCCAGCTCAGTGGAAGTTTCTTAATTACAATGTCGAGAACTTATATAGTAAGATACAGGATGCTTTTTTCATGAATGAATGTAAATACATTTGATTTTGTTACTCTCACTGAAACGTTCCTCGACTTGTCATTTGAGTATAGCAATATATTCACTGATTATATGAAGTTTCCCGTACCAGCAAAAAACCATCAGCTCATGGAAGGAAGTCAGGAGGTGTGTTGCTGTTAATAAGGAAGAGTTTACATAACAAGGTTAAAGAAACAAAGCTCAGCTGTGACAATGCTATTGCAGTAAAATAGATAAAGTATATTTAGCACTGATAAAGATGTAGTCTTGTTGCTTGCTATGTGGTCCAGAAGGAGGCCCGATATACAATGATAAATTGATCAAAGATGGTGTCCTAACAATGGAAGAAGCCTTACTTCAAGAATTTGAAAAAGAAATGGATACACTTTATTTTATGGTTATGGGAGATTTGAATGCCAGAACAGGTAACAAACAAGCTGAAAATGAAATTATGATGACAAACTACGTCAGCTGTATGGAGAATGTCAGTGTTGATGACGACAACTGCACACGTTGCTCCAAAGATTCAGTTATTAACACTTTTGGTAAATCATTGTTGGATTTCTGTAGCATGTTCGACTTGAGCATTTTAAATGGTTTTTGTGATGGTGATAGTGAAGGGGAATATACTTTTGTGTCTCCAAACGGA
This sequence comes from Conus betulinus, assembly GCA_016801955.1. Taxonomy (NCBI): domain Eukaryota; kingdom Metazoa; phylum Mollusca; class Gastropoda; order Neogastropoda; family Conidae; genus Conus; species Conus betulinus. Next base: position 25,731 of record JADBJO010009737.1, read on the forward strand.
TGTAGTGTGATAGATTACATACTTTGATTTACACATTGGTGATTGCATTCATTCATGGCACTTGCCAGTTGAAGCAATTTGGGGAAGTAATTGTTGTAAAATAGAGAAGAGGTATTCAGCCAAGAAATGTGAAGAAAAAATTGTCTGGGCTGATGAATATGCTGGTATATTCAAAAATGAACTTTGAATGTGATGAATTTCTAGACAGCATGCAGGAAGCGCGTCAGTTATTACAAATTAACGTGAATGAGAGTCTAGATAAATTTTGTCAGTGCTTTGTGTGGAGCTGCAGCTTGTATGGTTCGAGTTATTGGTAGAGGCAGCAAACATACAATGACTGGTTTGATAATGAGTGCGAACGAAAGAAACAGGACGTTAAAAGGTTATTAAAAAGATTTCAGAGATGCAAAACAGCCAAGGATAAAAGTAAGAAAAGAGAAGAATACGCTGTATCGCGTAAAGAGTATGTTACGCTAAGGGAAACAAAGGAACTGGAGTTTAAAGAAAGTAGGTTAAAAAAAACTAAAAACTTCTGTCAATGATTCTAAAGTGTTCTGGTCAGTGATAAGATCTATAAACAAAAAGAGTTTTGTGTATAACGAAATCTCAGTTCAACAGTGGCATGACCATTTTGGGGGGCGTTTTTTCATAGTTTTGATGATAAAAGTAAAGAACAAGAGACTAGTATGATAGATGAAAATGAAACTGAGCCATTATTTAATCAACCTATTTCCAGTGAAGAAGTCGTTGCCGGTATTAAACATTTAAAATTAGGGAAGAGTGCAGGACCGGATAGAATCATAGCAGAAAAATGTTGAAGAATGCAAACACAACTGTAATCAATTTTCTTGTTCATTTATTCACTCAACTTTTTGATAATGGTATCTTTCCATCAGAATGGGCTAAATCTATAATTGTACCAATTTACAAAAACAAAGGAGACGTGAACAATCCCGACAACTATCGTGGAGTATCACTTACCAGCGTTTTAAGTAAAATCTACACTTACATACTAAATGCAAGATTAACTGAATGGGCTGAAACTGAAGAAAAAATAGTGGAAGAACAAGCAGGTTTTAGAACCAGTTACAGCACCATAGACCACCATATATTTACACTATATTCTTTGAATCAGAAACATCTTCTCTGCAAATCGAAGCTGTACATTGCATTTGTAGATTTCAAGAAAGCCTTTGACTCGGTAAATCGGAATGCTCTGTGGAATGTACTCCGTAAAAATGGTGTTAATAGTAATTAATTATATATGGCTATTAGAGGGGTCTACAACTCAGTGCTTGCATGTGTGCGTGTGAAGAGTGAGTATTCCGAGTATTTTGATTGTCCAAATGGAGTAAAACAAGGATGCTTGTTAAGTCCACAGTTGTTTTCTTTTTTCATAAACGAACTGGCGGTGGAATTTGTCCCGCAAAGGAAGACATGGTATCCGGATGATACCTGAAGCAGTTGAATTAGTTTTTACTACTGTATGCTGATGATGTGGTTCTCCTGTCCGGAACAGTTGTAGGTTTGCAAAACCAACTAAATGTATTGAAAGAAGAAGCAGACCGCTTAGGTTTATCAGTTAACTTGGATAAGACGAATATAGTGGTCTTTAGAATGGGTGGTCACCTATCAGTGTATGAAAAATGGTCTTATGGAAATGCAGATGTTCAAGTAGTTAATTCATATAAATATCTTGGAATGATATTTTCAACAAAATTAACTCTCCGTTACGCATGGGAAGAATCTCTGATGAAAGGGAAAAAAGGT
>JADBJO010009737.1:32500-40000 GCA_016801955.1 Conus betulinus
GGTGGTGGCGGTGGTATTGACTGGGGGATGTTGTCAGAAGGGCATTTGTTGGAGAGGGTGGTGGTGGTGGTGGTAGTGGTGGTGGTGACAGACTTGTTTCCATTGATGTTCTAATCTCTATCAAGGTAACACAAAAGCCTCCAGGCATTAGGCAGGACCAAATGAAAATGGCTGTTGCTTATTATGATTATTTTTTTTGTAGAAGTCAATGTTACGTGTTTTCATGGTTCACTTCATTTGCAACGCATACGCATTGTACCAATTTGTATTATAATGGGCGTGTGTTCATTTATTTATTATGCACATCTGTCCTCGAAACTCTCTCTCTCTCTCTCTCTCTCTCTCTCTCTCTCTCTCTCTCTCTCTCTCTCTCTCTCTCTCTCTCTCTCTCTCTCTCTCTCTCATGTCCGTCTGCTGTCTGCCATGTAGAACAATCTAAAATGCTACCAAACATAAACAAGATTAAAAGAAAAAATACATCTTCATTCCATCTATCTGTTTCTTTTTCTTTCAAGATTTACGTCTTACTTTTTTTTTTTTAATTTCCGCAGAAAAACACACGCCCCATAATTAAGGTGACATTTAAGAATAAGACCATTGCATGCAGGGCATGAACATAAGCCTGTTTTTAGGATGCGTTGTTACGTAATTACCGGCAAGTGGCATATGCTTTTCTTTCTTTGCCTCCTCCATTGTCACTTACAAAGCCTGAAGTCTGAGCTTTCTTGTGAAACTTACGATGTCTAATTTGCTGGGGGAAAGTCGGTAGATTAACTGTGGTTTTCCACAGAAGCAACGCGGTATTAATAGATATAAAACAGGCATTCATTTTCATGTTCGTTGTCCTAATTATTTTGTATCTTGCCTGAAGAAGACCTAAGAGGTCGAAATGCGTCGTGTTTTTGCCTTATGATTCGTTTATCCGCGGTTTTTGTTTTTGACGGTTCGCTAACATTTATTTAAAATTTGTTTAGATTTCCGCCTGCAGTGGGCTCACTTTGCAACTAGGCATTAATAACTGATGAAAGACTAGACTATGAGAGCAGGTGTTATAATCCCTTTTTGGTGGTCGTAGACATACAAATAAAAAAAAAATGTACTCGTTAGCGCTGCGCATCGCATTGTGTGCATTGCCTGTCGCAGTGCATGCAATCCCAGACAAAGTTTCTGTCTTCATTGCATGGGTTAGCTAAGAAAGGCTGTCATTCTTACAACTGTAGCTGAAAACCGTTATTGTGATGCCGTAGCCACAGCACAAAACATTTTAGTTTTGAATGATACAGCGCATTTCCTTTTTTTCAGTTCCAGTAACTTCCCTTTCAGAGCTCTCATTGTTCTAGACCGACAGTCTACATAGAATGTGAACTTGTTTACATCATGACTTTCAATGACATATATCAGATAAGCTGCATACAGCTTAACATTCAAGTAGCGCTGGTTGTGTCCAAATAGGTATAACTTTCGGAGCACCAATATTGTGATTCAGGCGCTGTGCAAGACCCTCTCTGGCTAGTTGCCTGTGGGCTCCCTAACATTGGGAGTTCCCTGTAGAATACTTATTACTTAAATGATGATTGAACAGGAATATGCTTGGCTATACATGGGTGAGTCATGATGCAATAAAACAAAATTGCTGACAATGTGGCAGAGGGGAAAAAAAACAGCAACATGAAACAACAAATAAATACAGAAACAAACAAACGAGCGAGCAAGCAAACAAACAACATCACTGCTGCTGTAACACTGATCGATTCGGTCGGGAAAAGTGTGTGTTTGTGTGTGCTATATGTACAACAACATGGACGTCTGTAGAAAGGAGGAGGCAACGATATGGTCAACGGGTGTCTGTCACTACAGGCAAGGGAGTACTGTGTGATTGACTACGGAAGGAGCATAAGAACTATCTCACTTCAGCCAGAAAAAAAAGAAAGAAAAACTGTAGCAAGGTGTCGATTTCCTTGAAATAATTCGCCCAATACAAGGGGATGTCTCTGTCTCTCTCTGTTTCTCTCTCTCTCTGTCTCTCTCTCGCTCTCTCTCTCTCTCTCTCTCTCTCTCTCTGTCTCTCTGTGCTTGTGTGTGTGTGCGTGCGTGTCTTTTTTGTCTGTCTTTCTGTCTGTCTGTCTGTCTGTCTGCCTGTCTGTCTCTCTTACTCTCTGTTTAAGTGTGTGTGTGTGTCTGTGTGTGTGTGTGTGTGTGTGTGTGTGTGTGTGTGTGTGTGTGTGTGTGTGTGCGTCTGTCTGTCTGTCTTTCTTCTCCTCTCAATCTCTGTGTGTCTGTGTGTCTGTGTCTGTCTGTCTGTCTGTCTGTCTGTCTGTCTCTCTCGTCTCTCTCTCTCTCTCTCTCTCTCTCTCTCTCTCTCTCTCTCTCTCTGTTTATATCCTAACACTAGCTTTGTTTACTGATAATTTTCAAAAGCTTAGCGTTTTTCTAGCTTTGTTCACAATGTATTGAGTACTCCTAAAATTTCATCTAAAGGTTTACAAACAACAATAACAACAACAGCAACAACAACAACAACAACAACAAAACAACAACAAAATAACAAGGAAACAAAATTTCCTTGCATGCGAGATGAATCTCATTTTATTCTTCTTAGGTAGTCATATAATCGAACGGGGGCATGAGCGCGCGCGTCACCCCCCCCCCTCCACACGCACGCACGCACGCAAACACGCACGCACGCACGCACGCACGCATGCACGCACGCACGCACGCACGCACGCACGCACGCACGCACGCACGCACGCACGTGTAGTTCTGTTGGTATTTTTCTTTGATAGTTGTTGGACATGTTGAGATTATTTGTATTTGTAGAATCCAAAACTTAAGTATGGCATTGATGTTACATTTACTCAAAAACACTCAACACTGAAAATGATCTTTCACGTGCGTCTGTTTTTTGTATAATGTCACTTGAGGGTGAAGAGACGTTAAATTAAAGTAGGCCTACTACTACTACTATGCACGCACGCACACACACACACACACACACACACACACACACACACACACACACACACACACACACACACATACACACACACACACACACACACACACACATACACACACACACGCACGGACGCACTTACGCACTTACGCACGCACACCACAGAGAGAGAGAGAGAGAGAGAGAGAGAGAGAGAAGAGAGAGAGAGAGAGAGAGAGAGAGAGAGAGAGAGAGAGAGAGAGAGAGAGAGAACACTGAACACTGAACACTGAATGTTTAATGACAGGCCATTGGCCCATATCATGGAGTGTCAACATGACTTTGCGGTTATTAGGTTGCAAATATGTATATGCAAAATGTTTAACAAATACAATCAATTTACAATATCTGATTCGCTATAATACTGAGTGACGATATGAAGCAGTAACAAAACAACAAGAAATAATTGTAGTAATGAAGAAGAAGAAGAAGAAGAAGAAGAAGAAGAAGAAGAAGAAGAAGAAGAAAAGGACGACTGGTAATCATCCTCATCATTGTCATTATCATCATCATCATCATCATCATCATCATCATCATCATCATCATCACAACAATACAACTACTACTAGTACTACCACTACTACCACCGCGCCCCCACTACCACTGCCACCACCACTAGCATCACTACCACTACAACCACTAATGCCATATATGCAAATACTACTGTAATAACTGTAATATTTGCTGATAGCTCTACTGATAAGGAGCATTATAGCCCTATAATCCAGCCATCGAAAAAATTACAGTAAGTCAATATATAATTTGCGTATTTTGAATGCTTTTTCAAGGTACATAGACATCCTTGTATTTAATGATTTGTTTTCAGATGAAAGGAGCATCGTAAGTTTGAACAAAGATGGCTGACTAAAATATTTAGAAGGAATATACTGTTGCCTTAAGTCGTTGTATAAGGGGCATTGTAAAACAGAGTGCACTTCACTTTCAGTTAGGTCGATACAAAAAGGACAAGACAGATCATCTTCATTCAAATTTCTTCGAAAACGGAACTTGTGTGACTTTAGTGGAGATACTCCAAGTCTTCATCTAATCAAGTAGCAAGCAGCAAGTATATAGCAGCAGCAAGCAAGAGAGAGAGAGAGAGAGAGAGAGAGAGAGAGAGAGAGAGAGAGAGAGAGAGAGAGACAGAGAGAGAGAGAGAGAGAGAGAGAGAGAGAGAGAGAGAGAGAGAGGATTCCAAACAGACTGGTGATCCATAAATCCTGGCACATGAAATTTAGGCATTAATGGACTTACAGAGAAATCAGAAGATCCGCTTAAAACCAGTCTTTATTATAAATGGAAGTCAAAATGTATAGCAAAAAGAAACCATATAAAGTGTAAACAGTACACGTGATTCGTCTGGATCAAGGCAGACTTTAGCTTTTTCTTCCTGCGTCTTCATGAATTGTTACACGAATGCGAAGGGGAAGGGCAGTCGAGGGAGTTGTAGGGAGGAGGCTATTACAGACGAGGAGGACAAGTAACGTGGCCGCAAGGGGAGTCAGGAATACCTATTGGATTAGCTTAGTTTGTGTCGCAAGAAGCAGACCACACAGGGAATTAATGAGTTTGGAAGGAAATCACATTTGCTTGAAAACTTTTCGTGGGAGACAAGTTTATTTGGCGTCGGAAGGAAAACAACAGCAATATTTTGAGCCCATACACTTGCCTTGATGCATGATTAGTTGAACAGAGTTTAAAAAACAACAACAACAACAACAAAAATCCATACTTATGGCACCAAACACACACCTTTATATGTGTACAAAACGTGATGGAGTTAGTTCCAAGAATCCAGTACAAATTCAGAATCTTTACTTGGACCTCGTCTCTATAGTGGGAAGTCATTTGAAGACACGCACACAAAAAATCCCAGCCTTCATTCAATCATCACATGCTGTAACCAAGTCCAAACGGACTCTTATCACCCCATAACGTCCTGCCCAGGACAACCTGAAAGAGAACATTGATGGATGGACGTCCCAGTAGCCGACTAGTGTCCTTGATGGATGAGGAAAAAGGCTGTATCCCTCTATCTTGTCGCTCATGACTAATAAGCCTAAGCGTGTAAGCACTCGAAACAATGGTGGTCGTTGGACCATGATATGATGAACGGTCCAGGTTACTCTTGACTGCCCAATAGTTACAAGAATCAATGTCAATTGTTCACAATGGATGAGTTTCAAATCATTCTTAAAACTGTGAGCGGCAATGGTAAATATCGTTTAGTTAGCGGTTTTTTTTTCACCCATAGTTCCTGTGTTAACAGTCCAATGGTCGTTTTGATTACGGTTTGTTCGTTTACGTGGATGGACACTAAAGTGAATAGATTTTTTTTTTGCTATAGACTCTGTGGAGTAGAAAACCACACTGATAAATCTGCTTGTTAGTCTGGGTCGACCTGTCGGTCGAGTGCTGGACTGGGAGTTGTTTGTCTGTGTTCATGTTGTCCAGTCCTCCCTTTCCCTTAATTCAAGACAATGCTGATAAAGGAAATTGCTACACATTGTCTTAATGATTTACACGTCTGAGGTTATATGATGATGATGACGATGATGATGATGATGATGGTGATTGTGATGATGATGATGATGATGATGATGATGATGATGATGATGATGATGATGATGATGATCATTACCATTATTATTACTTCATCATCATTATCATCATCATCATCATCATCATTTCTATTAGTATCATTATCATTTTCATTATCAGTAGTAGTAGTAGTAGTAGTAGTAGTAGTAGTAGTTAGTAGTAGTAGTATTGTTACAAATTATCACGTTTGTCAGTAGGGTTTTTATGTGCTTTATCTGCATACCTTCTATCTAGGGAAAAAAAAAAAACCACCTGCGTCGTTTTATATTGTCGGAGCAAATTCTTTAAATTAGCTTATTATTATTGTCAAGAGAAGAAAAGTAGAATTAATCTTCTTAAAAAAAGATAATCTAACGACAAATGTAAGGGGAGTAGCAAAACAAGAGCTGTTATAATTTCTGTCTCTGTCTCCGTCTCTGTCTCTGTCTCCTCTCCCTCCCCCCCCCCCCCCCCTCTCTCTCTCTCTCTCTCTCTCTCTCTCTCTCTCTCTCTCTCTCTCTCTCTCTCTCTCTCTCTTTTTCTTCTTTAGTTTTCTTTAGAAATGTTAGATTCGTAGCAACTATATACCACAAAACCCCATTATTATCTGTAAGTGGTGCTTGTGTTGTGTTCTCGAATCTGTTCCATGACAAGCCAAACCCACACACACATTTCTTTTTCATTCAATGGCTCACGCAAAGTCTCATCTTTATAGCTGTAGCTGGGGGCGTATGGTTTGATGCTTTAACTTCCATTAACCATTTCCTTGAGAGATGCCAGGGTTCTTATCTGGTAGTCCTCATGAGGCACATACCCGCTACTTATCTTGCAATGACTGATTAATTCATTGGTTATAGCCTAAGGCAAACTAAAGCAGCCTTTGGTGTGCCCAATCAGACGTAGCCTTTTAAGCAGTGGTGAGAAGACTCTCAGTTACCATACAGAACCCTGTCTGACTGGTGGCTTACGCATGGTCTGACATTGTTGTTCGGGCCCCTGTCGAGGAAACTCTGAGGCTTACAACCGTTGGTTAAGTCAGATTGTTGTTATTTTCATTACTTTCACGAAGGAAACACTATAAGTGAAGGTTTCTGTTTCTTTTGTGCTTACCCGTTACAGCGATTTTTTTTTTTTTTTTTGCATTATGCTGGACGTGCATTCCTCTATTATTGTAGCTATATGCCTGAGCATTTATCCACCAACGTCAGCCTCTCTCTCGTCTCTCTCCTCTCTCTCTCTCTCTCTCTCTCTCTCTCTCTCTCTCTCTCTCTCTCTCTCTCTCTCTCTCCTCTCTCTCTCTCTCTCTCTCTCTCTCTCTCTCTCTCTATCTCTCTCTCTCTCTCCTCTCTCTCTCCCTCTCCCTCTGTCTCTCTCTCTCCTCTCCCCCTCTCTCTCTCTCTCTCTCTCTCTCCTCTCCTCTCTCTCTCTTCCCTCCCTCTCTCTCTCTCTGTCTCGCTGCCAGTCTCATGTCTACTTATTATAAAGGTCTAAAATGCAAGAAAACAGGATGAAATAAAAATAGGTAAACAAATCCATATTTAACCCCCTGTTCGTCTTTCCCCTTTTCCAACATCTACATCTATTTTTTGTGCTTTTCACTGGAAAAACATGCACCATTATCAAATGGGAATCCAAGAAACGGCATCAGCGTAAGAACATAGTACTTTTGAGAATATGTTGGCAGATAATTACGGGTAGGTTGTATACGAGAAATACATGTTTTTTTTGTGTTTTTTTTTTTTTTACCTGTTTCATTTAGATTAACAAAGCCGGAAGTGGGAGCTTTGTCGTAAAGCCCGAGGAGTCTAATTTGCTTGGGCAGATATTTTTTAGTATGATCCCATAAATCTCTACAGAAACGCACAGATTTAATTATCTAACCTCAAAATAAACATGATTAAAAAGGAAAGGGGGCTAGGCTGTTAGAA
>JADBJO010009737.1:73233-80371 GCA_016801955.1 Conus betulinus
TCCCGTGTGCTTTGTCCGTGTCTCCTCATGTAATGCACCTCATTCATTTTTTTCTCTTCTGCAAGCATAACCGCTTAAACTGCGCCTCCTTCTTTCTTACAGAAAAGAAGAACAGATATTGTTTACCCAGTCTTTAGAGAAGACAGCCAGGCATAAAGAGTTGTCGTGTACGTGGTGTATCCGCTCAATGCTATCTGCTCTGTTCTTTCTCTCCATTGGGTCTGCATCCTGTTTGGAAATGGGGGTGAGGACTGCCTCTTAAAATTGCATCGCTTTGTCTCGGGAATAGTAGAGGAGGGAGGGGTGTGAGTGATATCAATTACTGAAAGAAGGAAAATGACAAGAGAAAGCAAGTACATATGCATCATACAATGTTATTAGGAATACACAGTACGTAACCTCTTTTGTGCTTCATAAATGTACATAGCAAGGTTAAAGAGAATGTCTTCATTTCTTGACCCCAGGAATAAATTAACTCTGAAAACACAAGGGTCAGAATAAAACTTTGGCTTTATATATTTCATCCTGAGGTCATGAAAAGCAGGACAGCAAAATAGGAAATGGATTTCATCTTTCTTGGCCAGGTTACGTAAACGACATGTCAGTTCATCATCACTCACAGCACTTATCTGAAACGGTGACAAGCTATATCAGAAACACCAAATCTAAACTTGCTTAGCGCACTCTTAATATATCTGTTCATATCCATTTGGCTCTATCACATAGGTTGTTTTAAAGAATCTGTACTGCGCAAAGCTGTCACTGCTATAAACATGATCATGCCAGTCCGGCCCATCTGCAGTCAATAATTCTTTGTTTAAAACATTTCACGAACCCTACGATATTTTTCAACACCCTGGTTATCCAAAACATACACAAAGCCATATGAATTTAAACAGTGACAACATTGGTAGCCAATGTCTTCTTGCCATTACAATCCACATTTCTCAATATCTTATAAACTTCTAAAGGTATTTTGATTTCGTCCATTCTTGTCATTTTCAGCCAGTATTTAATGCATTTCAAAAAAACGAATTAATATAAATCGGACATCTTCCCAGATCACCATATACTAAATCATTCGGTGTTCGATTATCAACATTCAAAATTTTTTTCATAGGATACAAATGCACATTTTCGATTACGACGCTTTCTCAAGTGCCCAAATTTTTCTGCTCCATGTTGTAGGATTGGCTGCACCTGAGAGTCAAACAGCTTTGAGAAAACTGTATAAACGCTACAATTCAGTTTATATCTAATGTGAAGTATAACTGTAATTGCTCTCTTTGCTCTGTTTCCAGTATCCTGGCATCCAAAAATGAAACTTTATCTGGTTGTGAAATAGAATCCTAAATACTTATATGCATTGACTACAGCTATATACTGACCATCATAAATCCGTCTCTCATTTCGTGCCAAATGACCACCTTTACGAAAGACAATAATATTGGTCTTATTTATATTTACTTTTAATTCTAATCTGGTTGCAGCAGAATATAAGCTATTCAGCTGTCTTTGAAGTCCAACGACCGTTGTAGACGATAAGACTATGTCGTCGGCAAAAAGCAACGGAGACAGACAGACAGGCAGGCAGACAGACAGACAGACAGGGGACAAGGCGACAGGAAAGGGTCAGCAAAGATTCGTTGGCAAGCACAGCACACAACCTCCCTTCACAAAACAGTAGACAGCCTGATGAAATTTGTGTATACACTTTTCTAAGCCGAATCTGTGTTCTGTTTCTGTCAGAAAGAGAGAGAGAGAGAGAGAGAGAGAGAGAGAGAGAGAGAGAGAGAGAGAGAGAGAGAGAGAGAGAGAGAGAGAGAGAGTGGTGTTGTGTGTGTGTGTGTGTGTGTGTGTGTGTGTGTGTGTGTGTGTGTGTGTGTGTGTGTGTGTGTGTGTGTGTGTGTGTGTGTGTGTGCGTGAGCAGTAGCATCATCTGAAGGCCCCCCCCAAACAGCATACAAGTTCAAATGAAATCGTACTCTTTCCAGTGCATCGAGTATCCTTTTCAGTTTATTTCATTTTATTGAAAAGAAGAGTTAATATGTTCACCTACATCCTACATTCGCGGTGTGAGCTAGACAGCACTTTCGCAGAAAGAATGAATGTTTCCATAGAGTCAAAGGCTGCTTTTGATGATGGTCAGTCAAGTCAGATAATAGGAACAATATGCTTTATTCTCGTCGTGACAGACCGCACATTTCAATCCTAGATGTTCAGTTTCGAACACGTGGTGGCATTGGAAGTCGATTGAGGATGAAGGTGCTAACTGACCTTAGCGTCTTGCTTTCTTTTTATACCCCAGTTCTTATAGAACAGGGAGTACTTTACAATGGGAAGGAAGAAATGCTCTGTGTGTGTGTGTGTGTGTGTGTGTGTGTGTGTGTGTGTGTGTGTGTGTGTGTGTGTGTGTGTGTGTGTGTGTGTGTGTGTGTGTGTGTATGTGTGTGTGTGTGTGTCCGTGGTTAAAGTGTTCCACTCGCTCTAGACAACACTACACGGCCGATCTTTCTGAAAATTTGTAGGTATTTTCATTATGGGTCACGGCTGATGCCCGATGTTTTGTTTAACCGTTATAGCCGTTACTAACGGCTATATAACGGCCCATAACGGTTTTTCTTCTTTATGGGATCTCCCAGAAAAGTACTCTCGGCCAATCTTTCTGAAAATTTGTAGATATGTTCATTATGGGTCACAGATGGTGGCCGATGTTTACCGGAATAGCCGTTACTAACAATTGTAACGGCCCCAAACGGTTTTTCCGCTTTATGGAATATCTCATGCGTATTCAAGATAACCGGGGAGTACGTTTGTATGCTGTGCATCTTGTTTTTATCAGGTCAATATTCCTCTGAGAAAGTCTGGCCAGAAGTCTTTAAATGCAAGGATTAACTCAAGAAGCATGTAAAGATGAGGAAAAGCACATTTAAACCATAGAAAACAGATTTTAGCAAATCTGTAAAAACCAAGGTTTAAAACAGCAACGACAACAACTACTACAACATCAACGACGACGACAAAAACAACAAGAACAGCAACAACAACAACTACAACACCAACAACCACATATCAACAACAACAAACGAACAAACACACAATGACACAAAACGCAGAAAAACAAACAAGCACACACACAAAAATAAAGAAAAAGATACTTTCAAGTTTTAGGATAACGTATTTGTCCCTGTATTGCTAGATTTGTTTGAGAGCCCAACTTTGAGATCAAAATACTTCATAACAAAATTGAATAGAGAAATAAAATATTCTCGAATATTGGAGAGATACAATTCCCCAAGAAACCCAGCTGGGCAAGACGTCAGTGTTAGAATAAGTCTGATTCCCATGCGACGAATAAAACAGGAAAGACCCCACTTCACTCACGCCATCCCAGCGCGGGCGAATGCATGTGTGTGTGTGTGTGTGTGTGTGTGTGTGTGTGTGTGTGTGTGTGTGTGTGTGTGTGTGTGTGTGTGTGTGTGTGTGTGTGTGTGAGCGTGTTTGCTTGTTCGTGTGTGCGTGTGTGCATGCATGTGTGTTTGCTGTTTGTGTATGTGCGTGTTTGTGTGTGTGTGTGTGTGTGTGTGTGTGTGTGTGTGTGTGTGTGTGTGTGTGTGTGTGTGTGCGTGCGTGCGTGCGTGCGTGTGTGTGTGGTGTGTGTGTGTGTGTGTGTGTGTGTGTGTGTGTGTGAGAGAGAGAGAGAGAGAGAGAGAGAGAGAGAGAGAGAGAGAGAGAGAGAGAGAGAGAGAGAGAGAGAGAGAGGATGTCGGTTATTGGGGACAAGATCCCCCTTCCCGTGATGCACTAATCTCAGAGTGCTCTCTTATGTCAATGGAGGCAAAAAATGACTTACTCAAACATATAGCCTTCAGCGGTCACTACGATAAACCCGGGTGCGAATTCTATGTCTGTAAACGTAGATGGCGGCATTTGCCCTCGTCGACCGTAACGTGAACTGAGCAGCAATTGTCGTTCGCGCACCCGAATAATCTTAACTGTTTCCCTCACTTAAAAAAAAAAGCAATTGTGCCTACTGCTGAAATAGAAACTAGAGCAAAAACATCGCTGCAGCTGTAACTGCTGATACTGTTGCTGGTGGTGGTGGTTTTGCTGCTTCAGCTGTTGCTGTTGCTGCTGCTGCTGCTGCTACTACTACTGTTGCTGCTTCTACTGCCACTACTACTACTACTACTACTACTACTACTACTGCTGCTGCTGCTGCTGCTGCTGCTGCTGCTGTTGCTGCTACTGCTGCTGTTGTTGCTGCAGCCGCTACTTTGCTAAATCTGCTCGACGTCTGATGCGTTTACTGTTTATGAGCCTGTTAGAAAAAAAAAAAGGAAAAAAGAAAAAAAAAAAAAGAAAGAAGAAAAAAAAAAAAATATATATATATATATATATTAACAGCTCTTTCCCACACTACTACTACTACTACTACTACTACTACTACTACTACTACTACTACTGCTGCTGCTGCTGCTGCTGCTGCTGCTTCTGCTGCTGCTGCTTCTACTACTGCTGCTACTACTACTACTACTGCTACTTATGCTGCAGCTACTACAGCCACTGCTGCTGCAGCAGCTGTTGCTTGTTGTGAATGCGTCGTGTTACAGCTGTTGATGATGATGTGGCTGCCGCTGCCGAATGAGCTTCCTGTCCTCAAAGCTCCAAGCTCAGTGCCTCCTCTCTCTCTCTCTCTTCACCTTCCCCATCTACAAAGTTTACCTCCAAACTCCACTTCCTTCTTTCTGCGGCCATTGACCGAAAAGAAAAGCTAATGTTCTTCACCCAACGCCCATAGAAAAGACAGCCCGACGCGAAGAAGTCACTGCCTGTCTGATTGGTACAATACTGGCGTGTTATTTCCCCCCTATTTTCAATACCGTTGGGAATAAGAGGACCATCGCCAGAAATCACATTGTTTTCTCCGATAGAGAGGGTGATGGTGGGAGTACGGAGGTGGGCGTGGCGCTGTGGTGAGACGCGGGCATGGGCTGTGTCTGCCAGAATACGTAGAGTGATATTTCCCCACCCATTTGCCAGTCTCCTTTCCTCCTCTTTCCTCTTCCGCTCTTTTAAATCATTTCCATATCGCCATCTCTCTCTGTCTCTCTGTCTGTCTGTCTGTCTCTCTCTCTCTGAGAGAGAGAGTGTGTATTTTTGTGTGTGTGTGTGTGTGTGTGTGTGTGTGTGTGTGTGTGTGTGTGTGTGTGTGTGTGTGTGTGTGTGTGCGGTGTGTTGTGTGTGTGTGTGTGTGTGTGTGTGTGTGTGTGTGTGTGCGTGCGTGCGTGCGTGCGTGCATGCGTGCGTGCGTGCGTCGTGCGTGCGTGCGTGCGTGCGTGCGTGCGTGAGTGCGCGCGCGCGCGCGCGTGTGTGTATGTGTGTGTGTGTGTGTGTGTGTGTGTGTGAGTGCGTGCGTGTGTGTGCGTGCGTGCGTTGTTGTTGTTGTTGTTGTTGTTGATTTATAGTCTGTTCACACTTGGTGATATTAGACTTTACGGGGAGGGGGGGGGGTAGGGGGAGGGGGGAAGGAGGAGGACAGAGGGGAGGAAAAGGTGAGAAATAATGCCAAGAATAGTACAAATTTATATATAAACTACACTATCAAGATCATAAAAATATGCTGATTTGAGATTGAGAGATAATTTTTGCAACATCAACAAATTTCTGAACTGAGAGAAATAGCGTGTTTAGATTTCGATATTTCAATGTTTGCTTTTGAATAAAGATCATTCAAAATGGGGCAATGGAAAAGTATATGTTCACCAGATAATGGCTTAGAACATGCACACGCTATATTTGGGGAATATTGGTCTTTCCAAGAGTTCAAAACGTATCTTGTATATTAAACTAGAAATATGTCTAGGATATGTTTCCATTACACATTTATCTTGAGACTTCTCAATTCGGAAACACCTTTCCAATAACGAATGTATTTCATATATATCTAACTTCAAATTATTTTTGCAGCATTGCCCATTACCCCACGTCTCGCTAGTTTATCTGCTATTCATTCCAATAAATACCACAGTGTGAAGGGACCCAGCAGAAGACTATATTTATTCCTGTGGAAATAATGTAATTAGTTAGATGCTTTATTTCAAAGATTACATCTTTCCTTGTTTTAACATCCCAACCTTTCAAACTATCTAACACTGCCTTAGAATCAACACAAATAAAATATTACAGAAAGAATTATTACTATCACAAATAAAGAGTAATGCCATAAGAATAGCATACAATTCTGCCGTAAAAATAGAAAATCCTTTTCCAAGGCTGTATGCTTTTTGAACTTTTAAAGCCGGAATAACGAAACCTGAACCTGCACTTAACTGGCAAACGGAACCATCCGTAAAAATTTGTAAATAATCTGAATATTTGTTTTCTAAGTTTTCTCTCACTTTAGAGGTTAAAATGTTAATGTTATGTGCGCGCGCACGGGTGTGTGTGTGTGTGTGTGTGTGTGTGTGTGTGTGTTGTGTGTGTGTGTGTGTGTGTGTGTGTGTGTGTGTGTGTGTGTGTGTGTGAACACATAGAGGGTAACAGATGAAGATTATAGCACTGACATGTGTACGAGCAGAACATAGATATACGCACGAAGAGAGAGAGAGAGAGAGAGAGAGAGAGAGAGAGAGAGAGAGAGAGAGAGAGAGAGAGAGAGAGAGAGAGAGAGAGAGAGAGAGAGAGAGAGAGAGAGAGAGAGCACATATATGAACAAATCAGTAAGGGAGGAAACAAACGTAGCAGATGATGATTCCATAATTACAATACCGACTTAGCAAAGATTGAAAAGAAAGAGGGGTAATGGGGCTCAGGAATAAAAGAAACTGGGACGAAAAGTTGGGGCATCCGTTTGTAATGTAAAATCCTTCATTAAGAGCATACGGGTACGATAGTAGTCCGTCTACAAAGCAGAACCATTTGTATAGAGTGCTCAGAGACCTCTCGTCCGCTGAATTGGATTCGTCAGTGAGATACGGCTGATAGTGTCGGAACTCCCTTAGCGTCAAATGGCGACCAATAACACAGTCCGAATTTTCTATCGCATTTTCACCAGCAAGGGTTCAGGAAAAACATAACCCAACGGCATCCCAAATCAGCCAGGGAACGGTTGAATGTGAAACGAGAGCAATGATGC
>JADBJO010009738.1:0-5000 GCA_016801955.1 Conus betulinus
CACTCTGATGGGCAAAAAAGATTGGTTTCCTCAGACCATGTGTATACGTTAACAGTTATTGGCTTGTTCTGTTCTTCAAACTGATCAATTTTATCTAGCTAACAGGAAAAGATATTCCGTCAAAACTAAGGGAATTAATATAAGGTTCATATTTAGACACCCTCTCTGCATTTTTAGCAACGGGATGCAGCCTCGCAAGAACGCACCACATAAAACATTTAGAATCTGAATTCTTTATGTTTTAAAACTGCTCTCTTTTTGCAAACTAATGCTGGAGGTAGTGGAATGTAAGACTTACCTACAATCGGTGCGTATTTGGTCTGTTTTAATCTGATCTGCTAAAACTTTACCCTCTGTCCCAACCAGAGCCTCTCATTTTAGCTTCTTCAGCGGCTACATCAAACTGTGTAAGGAGTTGGTCTGCCCAACCGGGTGTTAAGTCATTATAGGAAAGAATAGTCTGCTGTTTAGTTGAAACCCAGACTTCCAGATTTTCGCCATTAATAGTTATATAGTCGATTAAAACAGCTAACCTTACTTTAACTGGTGGGTCTATTGTTAGTTTACTCGGAACTTGAGAAATAGCATGCGCAACGCTTACCTGTACTTTTGTTGAATCAATAACTTCTAAATTAGCATCATCGAAAACATTTGACAAAACTCTCTTCCTCCTCTAACCAAGCGTCAGGACTTTCATAAATCTTAGCCATGTTGAGTTTCTTTTCTAACTCAAAAAATATTTATTTAAATTAAAAAAAAATATTTAGTCAGAATCAATATCAACGGTCTTTTTGTGCTTGGACTCATAAACTAAAGTATAAACACCTTTTGGCGTTGTTAATGTGAGCTGTTTAGAACAGAGTTTAATGTCTCGTTTACTTTTTTTTTAAACATTCTTTTCTTATCTGATCGTTGTCTGTTTGATGAGAAAAAGTTGCCCGCGATTTTTTCTGAAGATCAAACTTTTGTCTTTTGTAGTCATCAAAATCAGCCTGTAAGCGACTAAATTCTTCATCCGTGATTTGCGAATCGACGAGCGCTTTATTTATTATCAGTCTGAACGAACTAAGTTTAGCTGTTATAAGTTGAACCATAGCTGTGTGCTTTTGGAGTTTAGTTTTTATTTTTTTTACTGGCTGCACCTACAGCTAATGAACAAAGACCAAAAGTTAATGATAGACTGCCTAGAGGTAAAGCTACTGATGCGCCTATACCTGTTGCTAAGAGACCTACACTTGTTCCTGCTGTTAAAGCACTAATAGTCGATGCTCCAGTATTAACATATGTAACAGCATTAAAGGCGGCAGAATACCTTCGTTTGGTTTTGCTATATTTTGAAAGGTCTTTGCTCTAGTGTTTTTGCATCTGTGTAATGTTTGTTAATCTGAATGTTTTTATGTCAGGGTTGTCACCTATCTCTCTCTTTGGGCAACTCTGTTTGGTGGAGGAATTTTTGGATAATTCTGAACAGGCATGCTTTTTAATATACAATATCTTTTAATCTGTTGTCGTAAATATTCAGCTGTGCATCATATATTAAAAACAAATATACATTAACTGGTTTATCACTCTCTTTTTCTTTATCAATTTGAATGGTTATCCCATCTTTAACAGTTCTTCCGCTTCCATGCAACTGATTATCCTCTGTCGTCCTTAGGTCAATCCATAAACCGTATTTCGTTGTTAAATAATCATTAAGTCTAACATTATGAAGGTGTAGATCTTTAGACACAAGGTCAGCGGTTGGATGTCTATGCCTCCCACCTCCAAACATTTTTCTTATTTCATCAAAATGCTGATAAGGTTTAAGCCCGCTAGCGTATATTTGGTTAGGGCTACCCTCATCGAACATTGTACTTTCGTTATTTTAGGATTAAAAAACTTTTCAGTTTGTCTTTTGTATGGTTCTTCATCTTCACACAGCAATAAAATACCTTTAAGTGATCTTGCTGTGGCACTAAAACTAAAATTCCATATAGTGTCTACCTTGCTTCTGGTATATTTAGAATGATGAATCACTCTATCGTAATATATTGCTAATTTTGATTGGTATTGTTGCTCAATCAGCCTTGCTAAGCTAGGGTTGCTAACAATGTCAAACTCTAACGAGATGTCAGAAAATGCTGTATTTTGCTTCGGTGTCTTCTGATCTAATAACGCGTCTGTATTCATTAAAAGTTAGTTCGTATGACAATCTGTCTTTTAATGCTCCTTGAAAGTATGGTGCATGCGCACTTAACAACTCAAAATCCAAGGGTATAGAAAATCGATTTCCAAACGCAAAACTTATAGCTTTGGCCTTGTTATTACTGTCTTTAGCATCTGCAGCGCCTACTCTATGTTTTTTAGATCATCATCATTTTGGATTCCTTGAAACGCAAGATCCGCCCTTTCATTTGCGGTTAGCCATAGATCAGAATAGATGAAAAATATGTCTGAATTATGTAAAGAAAATACTTCTTGGCCCTCAAGTTTAACGGAAACTTTCTTAACAATTGCCCGCCCCCAGATTATCAACTACTGACCTGTTTGGGTCTGTTTCTGATTCAAGTTCTATTTTTTGAAGTAAGTCGCGCAGAGCCAGGTACAATAACTTCATCTGCTCCTAGGTCTGGAAATTTAACGGTAAGAATTTGATCTGAATCAATAGTAGATGGATTATTAGGAACAATAACATTTTGTTTATTTCCCTTCACACCTAAGGGCTCTTTCAGTCTTCTGTGCGGGTCAAGAATTGAACCATAGGCTTGTGACATTTTTTATAAAAACAAAAATAAAAAGTTAAAAAAAATATGGCAGGAATTGAAGATGAAGATTATGATGTTTTTGATCCTGGAGACGACATGAGTGAAATGACCCCTTTGGTTCAGGGGTCACTCACTGCGGCGAGAATTAACATTAAGTAAAGTCGGATTTTTACGAAAGTTTAGGCCAAGAACCTCCTGATTTTATTGACCCTAATGATTTTGAAACAAAAGATGATCATCTGTTTGTGAGAAGCGCGACCAAGGACAACTTGTTCAACTTACAACTAAACCAAACTCATCAAAGTTTTTAGCAAAGAGTACAATTAGGCAAAGGCTCAGTGTGAGCGATCAAAGTCGTCTTGGCATTGCTAAGCCGCCAAAATTAGACGTAGAGGCAGTTTCTAAACTTCAAAACACGCTGCGAGAACTCCCAACAGATAACCAAATGCAAAACATAGAACTTAAAGACTTAAGTCAAACAGCAACGAAATAATAGATAGCAGAAGCAGAAACCAGTTTTTCAGAAGAAACAGCATTAAAAAAACTATACATGATCCACCACTACCCATGCGAGAAATAGAGGCCCTTGATCATACTTTGAGAAGCATCAGAGGTGAATTAACAAACAATTTAGCAAAATTGGGTGAACTAGATGAGCATATAAAAAAAAGAGAAAAAAGAAAAGCTCGTTGAGGCTGACGACGCCAACTTAGGACATAATATTAAAGAAAGAATAACACAAAGACTAAAAGATCTTGAACTAGAGAGATCATCAAGACTAGAAGTGTTGTCTACTAACCGTGAACAATTACGAACACAAGTAAACAGAATAAGAGAAACTATCCAAAGAATTTTATATGAAAACACGACGCTAGCAGAACGAATACGAACATTGTTTAGAGAGCAAGGAGTTACATTAGCAAGCGTTATAACAGCCTTAGGATTTGCAATAAGTACACTGGTGTGGCTATTACAGGTGGTGGTGGTGGGCAAGGGTCAGTTCATCCCCCTCCATCACCACCTGACAAATCATGGGTAAAAAAAAACAACTCGATCATCTTGCAGGTTTATTAAAAAAATTAGCTGGTAAGGCCATAGACTCTTTACCAGGCATATTAGGGAGTATCGTTAGCTGGCTTTTGTCTACTGCAAGCAAAGTAGTTGGCTTTATGGCTGAGCACTTATGGACATTAGTTGTCTTAATAGTTGGGTTACTTTTTAGTAAAATAAAGACTAAGTAATCCTAAGCCAGTTAATCCAAAAACAAGTGCTGTCTTTTCATATTCATGATCATCATTTTTTTCGATTTCATGGACTTCGTGGACTTCGTGGACTTCGTGAACTTCGTGATCTTCGTGAACTTTGTGATCTTTGGGTTGTGGATGACTTATTGTTATTGCTGGCTTAGAATTTATGTCGTTTTTTCCCGATCTTTTGTTCATCACCTGCCACAAGAATTTCATTATTATAGTTTATTATTGTTCCTATCTGAAGCTTGAGGTCAGAAGGCAGCATGTATAGACCAGTGCCAACAGCAAAGTCTACTTTCGATCTTGCGTATATTGTAAAACATTTTGGTACCTTTTAATACTTGAAGGTAAATCAACTGCAGAATTAATGGCGTCCTCTAAATTTGCTAAGTACTGTTTTTGTGCGTCAAAGCCAGTAGAAGGACAATTATGTTAGATTTCGTTTGTGCTTGCGAACCTAACAAACACCAAACATAAGTACGAATAGAGTCGTTTATTCGTTCTACTCCTGCTCTGGTTAGACCCTTAGATGTGTCCAAAATAAATGTTGTCCACGCTGTTTTATGTTCTTGCTCTATGGACCCGAGGCGAACAGCTGTACCTGAAGAGAAAGATGTGTGTAGCAGGATTCCAGTCATATTTATACTTTCTGTGCACGCCCCAATAATAAAGAGTGCCTAAACCATGATTAAGATCCAACTTTTGTCTAAAGTCTGTCCTAACATTAACATTGAATTCGTTACAGATCCTTTCAAAAGCCTTCATATCTATTCTGTTGCTGAATGGATTAAATGGTTTGTCATTTGGTAATGGCGCTTGCAGTTCAGTTAAAACGTCTAAAGGTGTATAGAAAATGAAATCTATACACTGACCTCACCAAAGGATCAGGATGATTTAAATGATCAGCATACGACACTCCACACCCAGTTGATGCACAAAACACAGCAAAGTTTAACTGGTTCTGATAAAACTGCATCGGATGACTGAACCATACTTTCGGGAT
>JADBJO010009738.1:27500-45000 GCA_016801955.1 Conus betulinus
AGTAGGGAGCTGAATGCCGATGACTTGCGTATGTTGGGAGCCGGAATAGCTCAGTTGGTAGAGCGCCGGACTCGTAATCTTGGTGATCCTGGGGTTGCGGGTTCGAATCTCCGCTGGGGCGTCTCGGTACAGGGGGATTTTTTTTCCCCTCGGAGTTAACATTGGTTCTGACTCCATTTCCCATACAGTCCTTCGCATGAGACTATAAACCGAGGTTCCATGTGTGAACGCACGCATAATATCTTGCACGCACGTCAAATCCCATCAGCAACTTTCGGAAGAGAAGGCCAGTTTGGCCGTTGGTATGGATGACACGTTACACATAGCATGCACCCTGCGTGAGAAATGGAAAGAATGAAGACAGTAAGTAAGGAACTTGAGTGAACGATAGTGACTGGATGACACGGGAAACGACTGAATGAAGCGCCAGCTGGCAGCTCTTCAGTCGGCACTACCCATGTAGGCAGCCCGTTGTGCAAAACGAGTGTGGATTGTAAAGCGCTTAGAGTTTGGTCTCTAGCCGAGAGTCGGCGCTATATAAGTATTCATTATCATTATCATCATTATTATTATTATTATTATTATTATTATTATTGTTGGTTGTTGTTGTTGTTGTTGTTGTTGTTGTTATTATTTTATGTTCAACCAGCGCAGACACCAGCGCGCCACAGAAAAAAAAAAATCTCAGTGCCGTGTCTTTTGTAGCAGGTCGTCCAGCGGCGATCTATTTCGGCAGGAACTGAACACGACCCAGTACATCTAGTTGCAAAGTGAAACGACTGCAGGCAGGCGGAAATCTAAACAAATCTGAAATAAATGTCAGCGAACGGCCCAGAGAAACGTGGACAAACGAGTCAAAAGACAACACACAACGCGTTTCGACCTCTCTGGGGGTTCCTCAGGTGAAACAAAGACGGACAAAATAACGAAAATGCACTGAGCTTTGATCGCTTCAGATTGCTTCTAAGTGCATTTTCGTTATTTTGTCCGTCTTTGTTTCACCTGAGGAAGATCTAAGAGGTCGAAACGCGTTGTGTGTTGTCTTGTGACTCGTTTGTCCACGTTTCTCTGGGCGGTTCGCTGACATTTATTTACGACCCAGTACAGTACGGTTGTGTGTGGGAAAGCCAGCAGGACTGGCGTAGGAGAGGACGTGAAAGATAAATTCACGTAAGACACTGCTATAATCGAACAAGAATGAAAAACAAAAAACAAACAAAAAAAATCAAGAGAAAAAGAGGAGCGAAAGCAAGAAATGGAGCAAATAAATCAATCCTCAGGAAAATGCCTTCGTTCCTTCTAAAGCTCGGGAAATCTTTGATTCACTAGAGCAAGGATTTACAACCCTATGGCCAGATTGGAAAAACAGACAAAACAAACAAACAAACTCACAACGTTTACCTCATGGAAAATGATGGGCTTGAGAATGGAAAAAAAGGACAAACGCAGAAACTTTCTCAATAGAAGTAGATAGCAATAAACCACAACAGCCAGCATCACAAAACCTACGGGGTTTTTTTTTTTTCTTCAACCGTTTTAGCTGTCCACCAACGTCTCAACGATCAATTCCTCAGCCATCGTTCACTCGGGCACAGAACACAGTGTGGGATGGGCTAGAAGGACTGTTTTTTTTCACAGTGAATTGCTAGAGCTGATCAATGCTTGTTTCACCTTTCGTTTAAAATCGATCACCAATGCTAAATTATTAAACATTATCCTCTGACGAAATTCCAAAGCACGAATGCGTATCTGTTGGTGTGATCAACAGTAAATTCTCAAATGAGCGCACGTTCGCTCGCTAGCACGCACGCACGCACGCACGCACGCATGCACGCACTCACGCACGCATGTACGCACGCACGCACGCACGCACACACACACACACACACACACACACACACAAACACACACACACACACACACACACACGCACACACACACACACACACACACACACACACGCACGCACACACACACACACACATTAAAACCGGAGATGATAAAATACAAGAATAAAACAACAGTCTTATCATGTCTCAGACTTGTATTTTCAACAAATGTTCGCTGTTAAAAGCTTCCTTAGGCCAAGGTGCAATGATAAAAGCCTCACATCACTGTGTCTTGGCCTGATGAAGCTTTTAACAGCGAAAATGTATTAAAATACAAGTCTGAGGCAGGAAAAGACTGTTCTTGTACTTTACCATCTCCCGTTTTAACATAAGAGAGAGAGAGAGAGAGAGAGAGAGAGAGAGAGAGAGAGAGAGAGAGAGAGAGAGAGAGAGAGGGAGGGACGGGGACAGAGACAGACGGTTAGACAGACAGACAGACAGACAAACAGACCGACAGAGAGCGCACTCGCGTAACTGCATTTTAAGGGTGACGGGAAGCTATGTGGACGTCAACGTGTAGGGACAGAGTTTGGGTTGGTGCCCGCAGCTCTGTTCCATCAGTCATGCTCAGGGACGATGTCCTGTGCTCTCTGCCTCGTTGTCTTCCCACGATGCCTGTGTTCCGCTCCACCTGGCTTTGAGGGGTTGCATTACACACAGATAGGGGCATGCCTGAACGCTTGAAAGCACCTGGCGTGTGATGACTGACAAACTTGCCTCTGTAGCGACAATCGTAATACCTTCACATGTTCACGGAAGTCCACAATGCCACTTCCGTGTCTAGTTGGAAGGCAAAGGCGGATGGTGAGAAACGAATATTGTGACTTGGCTACCATGTCCATCAAAAACGATGCAGCAAGTGGCTCATATTTTCCAGCTGTACCTCCCCAGAGACGGATCTCGAACAAAGATGCGAATATGCCACCTCAGTTTTCTTTCCCCTGTATAAATTTCTCAAGCCAATTTTTCTTTCCTCTATAGAAATTTACCGCTGGGAGTTGCAGACGTCTTCCCTGCCCTTACTTTCACTTGCCCAAAAAAAAGTCTCCATGGTTAAAATGAAAAAAAATATCGAAGTTTATTAAAAAAAATAAAAAAAAAAAAAAAAAAAAAACTTTTGGTGGTAGTTGAATCCTTGGAAGGTTTCGTGGACAACGAGGCATAGAGCACAGGACATCATTCCTGAGCATGACGGATGGAACAGTCAACTTTTGCCTCCTCCATGGTTACATTCAGAATGCAAAAAAAAAAAAAAAAAAAAAGCCCACTGACCTCGGAACCCTTTAAACCTCAGGGGGGATAAAACGGACAGATGAACTGTGAGGATCTGGGCCATTAACTATACGAAGAGGAACAGCGGAAGAAAAAGAGATGAAATTGAGTGATAAGCTGGGCCAGAGAGAGAGAGAGAGAGAGAGAGAGAGAGAGAGAGAGAGAGAGAGAGAGGAGAGAGAGACGGGGAGGAGGGGGGGAGGGGGAGGCAGAGCAAGAGAGAAAGAGAGAGAGAGAGAGAGAGAGAGAGAGAGAGAGGGGGGGGGGGTCTTGCACGTGAACGGGGGTGGGAAGTTGGAGGAATAACGTATGGTGGTGGTGAATTTAGATTATTGAAAAAGGGCGAGTTATTTTGTGTTGAAGCAACGCAGACAGACAGACACAGACACAGACAGACACACACTCTCACACACACACACACACACACACACACACACACACACACACACACGCACATGCGCGCGCACGCGCGCACGCGCGCACGCACGCTACAATCAAGAGGAGAGAGCGTACATTACACCACGATTGCAATTCATCTGACACACTATCTGTCTATGTCTATTTGATGGTTTTTCAGTCATCTTCTAAAATCTTCACAGTAAATCAATTCTTCCTTTCTTTTTTCGCATTTATTTATCCATTTACTTATCCTTTTATTTATATATTCATTTATCTATTTTTGTTTATTTATGAAGGCATTCATTTAGGTATTATGGTGTTAATTTATATACGTATTCAATTTGTAGCTTTTTAGAGAGAGAGAGAGAGAGACAGACAGACAGAGAGAGAAGAGAGAAAGAGAGAGAGACAGAGGGGGGGGGGGGGGGGAGGGAGAGAGAGAGAGAGAGAGAGAGAGAGAGAGAGAGAGAGAGAGAGAGAGAGAGAGAGAGAGAGAGAGAGAGAATACGAATACGATTGCGAATTGTTTAATGTGGTTTAGGCTGTTAAGGCCAATTCACAAAAAACGGACTATGGGGGAATGGTGTAGGGGTGGGGGCTGGGGGAAAAATGGAGATGTGGGGGGGGGGGGGGGTGGGTGGGAGGGAGGCACATATACGAAACTTATGTCGAAACAACCTTGTACAACTGGCCTTTACAAACGGTCATCGTGACATGGATCCCACATCGTGGTATTAAACATATTTGTCACTCATCCTTGGACTGTCAATGACACATAGTAATAGTCCACTTCACACAACTTTACAACACAACAGTCACGATGGGTCCTGGTGAGGATTTCCTTTCACAACATCTTTGCTCCAGGTAGAAGTGATGTGTTGAACTGGGCCACAAAACATGGAGGAGATCGACCAAGGTCTCCCCTCTTTCCACAATAGTTGCCATTATTATTTGTGCGTGAATGTTTTGTTGACAAGATTCTGGGTGTGCTGCTTGGCACATTAGCTTCTGTAGTGAGCTAGGCGCTGTCTGTGCCACATGCGCTTGACGTTCTGACACTCACATTAGTTTTGTGCTCTGTGTCAGGTAAATGCATTGATTTTGAATCACCTTCATTTTTTTTTCCCTGTTTCCTGTTCATAGCCTTCAGTATTTTGTACACTGACAGTCGTAGCGAAATCCGTTTCTGCTACGTACTTTGGTCTCAAGAGTCATCGCGTACAATCACTAGCTGTGCGTTGGCGCCACACAGTTTCATGTTGATTTGCCGTTCATTGTTTTCAGTGCACATACAAAGACTGGGGGGAACAGAGGAAGGCAAACGATGATCGTTGTCAGCCACATGTTTATTTGTATAAACAATTTTCAATATCAATATCAACATCAGCAGGCTCGAGCAACCTGGGCAGAGTTGACAAAAGTAAAGCAGATGGAGATGAAAATTAACTACTTCTTTGAACGCAGTATATACACAATGATATATTATACAAATGCCTCGTGCCTCCGTTCTGGTCACCCTCTTGTGTGTGTGTGTGTGTGTGTGTGTGTGTGTGTGTGTGTGTGTGTGTGTGTGTGTGTGTGTCTGTCTGTCTGTCTGTCTGTGTGTCTGTGTGTGCATGCGTTTCAGCAGAGGCACAAAAAATCGATGCAGTGAG
This sequence comes from Conus betulinus, assembly GCA_016801955.1. NCBI lineage: Eukaryota > Metazoa > Mollusca > Gastropoda > Neogastropoda > Conidae > Conus > Conus betulinus. The sequence continues at coordinate 32,716 of JADBJO010009738.1, forward strand.
AGAGAGGCAGCACAATCAGACAAACAGACAGACAGATGTGTACCGATACATAAAGAAAGCGTTCTGGTCACCCTCTTGTGTGTGTGTGTGTGTGTGTGTGTGTGTGTGTGTGTGTGTGTGTGTGTGTGTGTGTGTGTGTGTGTGAATTTTTAAATGTGTGTGTGTGTGTGCGTGCGTGCGTGCGTGCGCGCGCATGTGTTGTGTGTTTTGTGTGTTTGTGTGTGTGTGTGTGTGTGTGTGTGTGTGTGTGTGTGTGTGTGTGTGTGTGTGTGGTGTGTGTGTGTGTGTGTGTTCGTGGTCTGGAAGAATGACTACTCTGAAATAATAGAAAGAAAACTTTCAAAACAAATGAAATGCATATGAAACACAAGGCAATCGATGAAGAAGATAGTATTTCTTGATTGGACAAAAAAGAAGAATATGAAAAATGGAAGAAGGAGAATCATAAGTATATTTTGAAAGACTCTTATTTCCATAAAACCTCTGAATACCCATATATCTTATACAGTTCTTGTGTATGAGACATCAAAAACTCACAGCCGCGAAATATATGAGACCGATGGCGGTCGGAAACTGGCTATAATTTTGAGATCATCTTTTCTGTGTAATCACACAGTTGACAACTTCTGAACTGTAAATAATCGTTAATCGTAAAGGAAATGCGTTTTTGGATGGTTTGTATAGGAACCCCCCGCGAGCGCGCACGCGTTTGTGTGTGTGTGTGTGTGTGTGTGTGTGTGTGTGTGTGTGTGAGTGTGTGTGTGTGTGTGTGTGTGTGTGTGTGTATCTGTTGGTGTGATCAACAGTAAATTCTCAAATGAGCGCAGGCTCACGCGTGCGTGCGAGCGCGCGCGCGCACGTTTGCTCGCTCGCATGCACGCACGCACGCACGCACGCACGTACGCACGCATGCACGGACACACACACACACACACACACACACACACACACACACACACACACACACACATACACACACACACACGCGCGTGCGCGCACACACACCACGCACTGAAACCGGGATGGTAAAAAACAAGAATAAAACAACAGTCTTATCATGTCTCACACTTGTATTTTCAACAACTTTTCGCTGTTAAAAGCTTCATCAGGCCAAGACACAGTGATGTGAGGCTTTCATCATTGCACCTTGGCCTAAGGAAGCTTTTAACAGCGAAAATGTATTTATTTAAGAGGGTAGTGGACTAAGCATGAATGCTTTTTTACATCCAGCCCTCTGGGCAAGAAAAAAAAAAATCGATATATAGTAAAAAGCAAATAATACAAAACACACATGAAAAAATGGAACAATTGCTTGCATGAGAACCTTTGACAAAAGAAGAAAGAAAAAAAAGAAACCCAATACACCACCACCACCACCACTACAAGAACAACAAGAAGAAAACACAATAATCAGGGCAAGGGGGGGGGGGTGGGGGGGTAGAGAGAGAGAGAGAGAGAGAGAGAGAGAGAGAGAGAGAGAGAGAGAGAGAGAGAGAGACCGATGGACCGACCGACCGACCGACCGACCGACTGGCAATAGATAGTCAGAGATAAAGGAAGAGAAGGACAATGAAGCAGACATGGAGAAACACCCACAAAAACTTTGAAAAAAAAAACACCAAACACATGAATGGTATGGGATGATCAGTGCAATTTGCATAGAATTGAGTTAACTTCGAACATCACATAGTTGTTGAATTAAATCTGAATTGAGAGTTTTCAATACATTTTAGGGTATAGTGCAGTCAAATCTGAGACATTCATAAGATATTTTTGAAAATTAGACTTGAATTTTTTAAAGTTTGATTGATTTTTTCGACCTAACGTTACTTTGACAGCTCTTTTGTGAAGGCTAATTAGTGGTTTGAGTGAATTATTGCTCGCTGAGTCCCAAAGCGTTGAGGCATAGTCAATAAAAGGCTGAATGTAAGAGTGAAAGAATAGTTTTCTTGCATGCAAATTTAAGAAGTTCTTAATCCTTTTTAGAAGATGTAGTTTTCTTGCAACGTTTCTAGATAAAGACTCTAAGTGTTTTGACCAAGTAAGATTATTATCTATTGTTATTCCCAAGACTTTGTGACTGATTACTTCTTCGACGTTTTCGTTTTAGAAATGCAAAGTACTGGCAGATTCTGGCTTAGAGTTTGACGTTTTTCTGTCTAGTAGTTATCATCATGAATTTAGTTTTATGAGGATGGAGAGCCATGTGATTAAATCGTGTCCATTTAACAAAGAGACTGATGTTTTCTTGCATGTCACTGCAAACCTGTTTGGCAATTCAGAGAGAGAGAGAGAGAGAGAGAGAGAGAGAGAGACAGACAGACAGACAGACAGACAGACAGACAGAGAGAGGGACGGGGGGCAGAGACAGACAATTAGACAGACAGACAGACAGACAAACAGACCGACAGAGAGCGCACTCGCGTAACTGCATTTAAGGGTGACGTGAAGCTATGTGGACGTCAACGTGTAGGGACAGAGTCTGGGTTGGTGCCGCAGCTCTGTTCTATCAGTCATGCTCAGGGGATGATGTCCTGCACTCTCTGCCTCGTTGTCTTCCCACGATGCCTGTGTTCTGCTCCACCTGGCTTTGAGGGGTTGCATTACACACAGATAGGGGCATGCCTGAACGCTTGAAAGCACCTGGCGTGTGATGACTGATAAAACGTTGCCTCTTCAGCGACAATCGTAATACCTTCACAAGTTCACGGAACTGCACAACGCCTCTTCCGTGTCTAGTTTGAAGGCATAGGCGGATGATGAGGAAACGAATATTGTGACTTGGCTACCATGTCCATCAAAAAACGAGATGCAGCAAGCGGCTCATATTTTGCAACATACCTCCCCAGAGACGGATCCCGAACAAGGATGCGAATATGCCACCTCAGGTGTCTTTCCCCTGTATAATTTATCCAGTCAGTTTTCTTTCCTCTATAGAAATTTACCGCTGGGGGTTGCAGACGTCTTCCCTGCCCTTACTTTCACTTGCCCCCAAAAGTCTCCATGCTTGAAATGAAAAAAAATATCGATGTTTATTTAAAAAAAAAAAAAAAAAAAAAAACTTTTGGTGGTAGTTGAATCCTTGGAAGGATTCGTGGACAACGAGGCATAGAGCACAGGACATCATTCCTGAGCATGACGGATGGAACAGTCAACTTTTGCCTCCTCCATGGTTACATTCAGAATGCAAAAAAAAAAAAAAAAAAAAGCCCACTGACCTCGGAACCCTTTAAACCTCAGGGGGGATAAAACGGGCAGATGAACTGTGAGGATCTGGGCCATTAACTATACGAAGAGGAACAGCAGAAAGAAGAAGAGATGAGAAATTTGTGATAAGCTGGGCCAGAGAGAGAGAGAGAGAGAGAGAGAGAGAGAGAGAGAGAGAGAGAGAGAGAGAGAGAGAGAGAGACGGGGGAGGGGGGGGGGGGGGGGGCAGAGGCAAGCAGAGAGAAAGAAGAGAGAGAGAGAGAGAGAGAGGGGGGGGGTTCTTGCACGTGAACGGGGGTGGGAAGTTGGAGGAATAACGTAATGGTGGTGGTGAATTTAGATTATTGAAAAGGGCGAGTTATTTTGTGTTGAAGCAACGCAGACAGACAGACACAGACACAGACAGACACACACTCTCTCTCTCACACACACACACACACACACACACACACACACACACACACCACGCACATGCGCACGCACGCGCGCACGCGCGCACGCACGCATACAGTCAAGAGCAGAGAGCGTACATTACACCACGATTGCAATTCATCTGACACACTATCTGTCTATGTCTATTTGATGGTTTTTCAGTCATCTTCTAAAATCTTCACAGTAAATCAATTCTTCCTTTCTGAGAGAGAATACGATACGATTGCGAATTGTTTAATGTGGTTTAGGCTGTTAAGGCCAATTCACAAAAACGGACTAGGGGGGAATGGTGTAGGGGTGGGGGCTGGGGAAAAATGGAGGGGTGGGGGGGGGGGGGGGGTGGGGGGTGGGAGGGAGGCACATATACGAAACTTATGTCGAAACAACCTGGTACAACTGGCCTTTACAAACGTCATCGTGACATGGATCCCACATCGTGGTATTAAACATATTTGTAACTCATCCTTGGACTGTCAATGACACATAGTAATAGTCCACTTCACAACTTTACAACACAACAGTCACGATGGGTCCTGGTGAGGATTTCCTTTCACAACATCTTTGCTCCAGGTAGAAGTGATGTGTTGAACTGGGCCACAAACATGGAGGAGATCGACCAAGGTCTTCCCTCTTTCCACATAGTTGCCATTATTTGTGCGTGAATGTTTTGTTGACAAGATTCTGTGTGTGCTGCTGGCACATTAGCTTCTGTAGTGAGCTAGGCGCTGTCTGTGCCACACGCCGCACAGTTTCATGTTGATTTGCCGTTCATGGTTTTCAGTGCACATACAAAGACTGGGGAACAGAGAAAGGCAAACGATGATCGTTGTCAGCCACATGTTTATTTGTATAAACAATGTTCTCACTATCAACATCAGCAGGCTCGAGCAACCTGGGCAGAGTTGACAAAAGTAAAGCAGATGGAGATGAAAATTAACTACTTCTTTGAACGCAGTATATACACAATGATATATTATACAAAACGCCTCGTGCCTCCGTTCTGGTCACCCTCTGGTGTGTGTGTGTGTGTGTGTGTGTGTGTGGTGTGTGTGTGTGGTGTGTGTGTGTCTGTGGTGTGTGTCTGTGGTGTCTGTGTGTGCATGCGTTTCAGCAGAGGCACAAAAAATCGATGCAGTGAGAGAGAGGCAGCGCATCACAATCAGACAATCAACAGACAGACAGACAGATGTTGTACCGATACATAAAGAAAGCGTTCTGGTCACCCTCTTGTGGTGTGTGTGTGTGGGTGTGTGTGTGTGTGTGTGTGTGTGTGTGTGTGGTGTGTGTGTGTGTGTGTGTGGTGTGTGTGTGAACGTGGGTGTGGTGTGCGTTTGAATGTGTGTTAAATGTGTGTGCGTGAGTGCGTGAGCGTGCGCGCGCGCGCATGTGTTTGTGTGTGTTGTGTGCGCGTGGGTTGTGTGTGTGTGTGTGTGTGTGGGTGTGTGTGTGTGTGTGTGTGTGTGTGTGTGTGTGTTCGTGGTCTGGAAGAATGACTACTCTCTGAAATAATAGAAAGAAAACTTTCAAAACAAATTGATGCATATGAAAAACAAAGGCAATCGATGAAGAAGATAGTTAGTATTTCTTGATTGGACAAAAAAAAAAGAGAAATGTGGCAAAATGGAAGAAGGAGAATCATAAGTATATTTGGAAAGACTCTTATTCCATAAAACCTCTGAAATACCCATATCTTATACAGTTCTTGTGTATGAGACATCAAAAACTCACCAGCCGCGAAATATATGAGACGATGCGGTCGGAAAAGGGGGCTATAATTTTGAGATCATCTTTTCTGTGTAATCACACAGTTGACAATTCTGAACTGGTAAATAATCGTTAATCGTAAAGGAAATGCGATTTTGGATGGTTTGTATAGGAACCCGCGAGGCGCGCACGCGTTGGTGTGTGTGTGTGTGTGGTGTGTTGTGTGTTTGTGTGTGTGTGTGAGTGTGTGTGTGTGTGTGTGTGTGTGTTTGTGTATCTGTTGTGTGATCAACAGTAAATTCTCAAATGAGCGCAGGCTCACGCGTGCGTGCGAGCGGGCGCGCGCGCACACGTTTGCTCGCTCGCATGCACGCACGCACCGCACGCACGCACGTACGCACGCATGCAGGACGCACACACACACACCACACACACACACACACACACACACACACACACACACACATACACACACACACACACGCGCGTGCGCGCACACACACACGCACACGGAAAACGGGATGGTAAAAAACAAGAATAAAAACAACAGTCTTATCATGTTCACACTTGTATTTCAACAAACTTTTCGCTGGTTTTAAAAGCTTCATCAGGCCAAATGAATGCTTTTTTACATCCAGCCCTCTGGGCAAGAAAAAAAAAATCGATATATAGTAAAAAGCAAATAAAACAAACACACATGAAAAAAAAATGGAAACAATTGCTTGCATGAGAACCTTTGACAAAAGAAGAAAGAAGAAAAAGAAACCAATAACACCACCACCACCACCACTACCAAGAACAACAAGAAGAAAAAACACAATAATCAGGGCAAGGGGGGGGGGGGGGGTGGAGAGAGAGGGAGGAGAGAGAGAGAGAGGGAGAGAGATGAGAGGACAATGAAGCAGACATGGGAGAAACACACCCACAAAAAACTTTGAAAAAAAAAAACCAAAACACATGAATGGTATGGGATGATCAGTGCAATTTGCATAGAATTGAGTTAACTTCGAACATCACATATAGTTGTTGAATTAAATCTGAATTGAGAGTTTTCAATACATTTTAGGGTATAGTGCAGTCAAATCTGAGACATTCATAAGATATTTTTGAAAATTAGACTTGAATTTTTTAAAGTTTGATTGATTTTTTTAGTTCTTGAGGAATATGGTTCCATAGCCAACCCTCCAGAATACGCCAAACTAGACTTGTATAGATTTAATCATTGCAAACGGGAGGTTTATTTTATGTGAATGTCGATAGTCGTTAAAAGTGAACATATTTGTCAGAGAAAAGTGGAGCATTTCCATGGAGTACCTTATGCATAAAGAGCCCTTTATTGTATAGAAGTTTGGCTTTGAATGGGAGAATGCCTGATTGTTTATAGTCTGAGTCTGCCAGCGAGGATGGTCGACCTAACGTTACTTTGACAGCTCTTTTGTGAAGGCTAATTAGTGGTTTGAGTGAATTATTATTGCTCGCTGAGTCCCAAAGCGTTGAGGCCATAGTCAATAAAAGGCTGAATGTAAGAGTGAAAAGAATAGTTTTCTTGCATGCAAATTTAAGAAGTTCTTAATCCTTTTTTAGAAGATGTAGTTTTCTTGCAACGTTTCTAGATAAAGACTCTAAGTGTTTTGACCAAGTAAGATTATTATCTATTGTTATTCCCAAGACTTTGTGACTGGTTACTTCTTCGACGTTTTCGTTGAGAGCCATGTGATTAAATCGTGTCCATTTTAACCAAGAGACTGATGTTTTCTTTGCATGTCACTGCAAACCTGTTTGGGGCTTGAAAGCACCTGGCGTGTGATGATGAACTGATAAACGTGGCCTCTTCAGCGACAATCGTAATACCTTCACAAGTTCCCGGAACTGCACAACGCCTCTTCCGTTGTGTCTAGTTTGAACGGCATAGGCGGATGATGAGAAACGAATATTGTGACTTGGCTACCATTGTCCATCAAAACAAACCCATGCAGCAAGCGGCTCATATTTTGCAACACTACCTCCCCAGAGACGGATCCCGAAACAAGGATGCGAATATGCCCACGCCAGTTGTCTTTCCCCCTGTTATAAATTTATCCAGTCAGTTTTCTTTCCTCTATAGAAATTTACCGCTGGGGGGTTGCAGACGTCTTCCCTGCCCTTACGTTCACTTGCCCCCAAAAAGTCTCCATGCTTTGAAATGAAAAAAAAATATCGATGGTTATTGTAAAAAAAAAAAAAAAAAAAAAACTTTTGGTGGTATTAGTTGAATCCTTGGAAGGATTCGTGGACAAAGAAGGGCCATAGAGCACAGGACATCATTCCTGAGCATGACGGATTGGAACAGCAACTTTTGCCTCCTCCAGGTTACATTCAGAATGCAAAAAAAAAAAACTAAAAAAAATCAGCCCACTGACCTCGGAACCCTTGAACTCAGGGGGATTTTCAAACGGGCCAGATGAACTGTGAGGATCTGGGCCATTAACTAACGAAGGAAAGGAGACAGCAGGAAAGGAAGAAGAGAGATTGAATTGAAGGTTGATAAGTGGGCAGAGAGAGAGAGAGAGGAGGAGAGAGGGAGAGAGAGAAGAGCGAGGAGAAGAGAGAGGGAGAGGAAGAGGGAGCGAGAGAGAGAGGCGCGGAGAGAGAGAGACGAGGGAGGAGAGGAGGGGGGGGGGGGACGGCAGGAAAGAGAGGAAGAGCAGATGAGAGAGAGAGGAGGAGAGAGAGAGAGGGGGGGGGGTTCTTGCACGTGAACGGGGGTGGGGGAAGTTGGAAGAAAAGAACGTAATGGTGGTGGTGAATTAGATTCATTGAAAAAGGGCGGAGAGTTATTTTGTGTTTTGAAGCAAGCAGACAGACAGACACAGACACCAGACAGACACACACTCTCTCTCACACAACAACACACAACACCAACACACACACACACACACACACACAAGCACATGGCGCACGCACGCGCGCACGCGCGCACGCACGCATTACAGTCAAGAGCAGAGAGAGAGCGTACATGACACCACGATTGCAAATTCATCTGACACACTATTCTGTCTATGTCTATTGATGGTTTTTCAGTTCATCTTCTAAAATCTTCACAGTAAATCAAATGCTTCCTTTCTTTTTTCGCATTTTTTATCCATTTACTTATCCTTTTATTGTATATATTCATTATCTATTTTTGTTTATGTATGAAGGCATTCATTTAGGGGATTATGGTGTTAATTTATATACGTATTCAATTGGTAGCTTTTTAGAGAGAGAAGAGAGAGAGAGAGAGACAGACAGACAGACAGACAGAGAGAGAGAGAGAGAGAGAGAGAGAGAGAGGACAGAAGGGGGGGGGGGCGAGGGAGAGAGAGGGGATGAGAGAGAGAGGAGAGAGAGAGGGAGAGAGAGAGAGAGAGGACAGAGACAGAGACGAGGACAGAGGAGAATACGAATACGATGCGAATTGTTTAATGTTGGTTTAGCGCTGATTAAGGCCAATTCACAAAAACGGACTATGGGGGAATGGTGTAGGGGTGGGGGATGGGGGAAAAGGGGAGGGGGTGGGGGGGTGGGGGGGTGGGAGGGAGGCACATATACGAAACTTATGTCGAAACACACGTGGTACAACTGGCCTTTACAAACGGTCATCGGACATGGATCCCACATCGTGGTATTAAACAATATTTGTCACTAACTTGGATGTCAATGACACATAGTAATAGTCCACTTCACAACTGTTACAACACAACAGTCACGATGGGTCCTGGTGAGGATTTTCTTTCACAACATCTTTGCTCCAGGTAGAAGTGATGTGTTGAACTTGGCCACAAACATGGAGGAGATTGACCAAGGTCTTCCCTCTTTCCACAATAGTTGCCATTAATTTGTGCGTAAATGTTTTGTTGACAAGATCTGGGTGTGCTGCTTGGCACATTAGCTTCTGTAGTGAGCTAGGCGCTGTCTGTGCCACATGTGCTTGACGTTCTGACACTCACATTAGTTTTGTGCTCTGTGTCAGGTAAATGCATTGATTTTGAATCACCTTCAGTTTTTTTTTTTTTCCCTGTTCATAGCCTTCAGTATTTTTGTACACTGACAGTCATAGCGAAATCCGTTTATGCTACGTACTTTTGGTCTCAGAGTCATCGCGTACAATCACTAGCTGTGTGTTGGCGCCGCACAGTTTCATGTTGATTTGCCGTTCATGGTTTTCAGTGCACATACAAAGACTGGGGAACAGAGAAAGGCAAACGATGATCGTTGTCAGCCACATGTTTATTTGTATAAACAATGTTCTCACTATCAGCATCAGCAGGCTCGAGCAAACTGGCCCCGGCGGAGTTGACAAAAGTAAAAGCAGATGGAGATGAAAATTAAATACTTCTTTGAACGCAGTATATACACAATGATATATCATACAAACGCCTCGTGCCTCCGTTCTGGTCACCCTCTTGTGTGTGTGTGTGTGTGTGTGTGTGTGTGTGTGTGTCTGTGTGTGTGTCTGTGTGTGTGTCTGTGTGTCTGTGTGTGTGCATGCGTTCAGCAGAGAGGCACAAAAATCGATGCAGTGAGAGAGAGGCAGCACAATCAGGCACAAACAGACAGACAGACAGACAGACAGACAGATGTGTACCGATACATATAGAAAGCGTTCTGGTCACCCTGTGTGTGGTGTGTGTGTGTGTGTGTGTGTGTGTGTGTGTGTGTGTGTGTGTGTGCGTGCGTGCGTGCGTGCGTGTGTGTGTGTGTGTGTGTGTGTGTGTGTGTGTGGTGTGTGTGTGTGTGTGTGTGTGTGTGTGTGAATGTGTGTGTGTGTGAATTTTTAAATGTGTGTGTGTGCGAGCGTGCGAGCGTGCGTGCGCGCGCGCATGTGTTTGTGTGTGGTGTGCGCGCGCGCGCGCGCGCGCGCGTGTTCTGTGTGTGTGTGTGTGTGTGTGTGTGTGTGTGTGTGTGTGTGTGTGTGTGTTGTGTTCGTGGTCTGGAAGAATGACTACTCTGAAAATAATAGAAAAGAAAACCTACAAAAACAAATGGAATGCATATGAAACACAAGGCAATCGATGAAGAAGATAGTATTTGTTCTGATTGAAAAAAACAGAAGAATATGAAAAATGGAAGAAGGAGAATCATAAGTATATTTTAAAAGACTCTTATTTCCATAAAGCCTTCTGAAATACCCACATATCTTATACAGTTCTCGTGTATGAGACAACCAAAAAACTCACCAGCCGCGAATATATATGAGAGCGATGGCGGTCGGAAACTGGCTATAAATTTTTAGATCATCTTTTCTATGTAATCACACAGTTGACAACTTCTGAACTGTGAAAATAATCATTAATCGTAAAGGAAATGCGTTTTGGATGGTGTGGATAGGAGCCCCGCGACGCCCCCCCCGCAACGCAAGCGTTTGTGTGTGTGTGTGTGTGTTGTGTGTGTGTGGTGTGTGTGTGTGTGTGTGTAGTGTGTGGTGTGTGTGTGTGTACATATGAGTGCATGCATGCGTATACGTGCGTGCGAACGGCGTTGCGCACATGCATGTGCGCCGGCCCGTGTGTGGTGTGTGTGTGTGTTGTTGTTGTAGTGTGTGTGTGTGTGTGTGTTGTGTGCGTGTTGTGTGTAAGCGCGTGGGGCGTGTGTTTGTGTGTTGTGTGTTGTGTGTGTGTGTGTGTGTGTGTGTGTTTGTGTGTGTGTGATTGATGAGAGTGTGTGCAGCGCAGCGCGCGCGCGCGCGCGGGCGTGTGTGTGTGTGTGTGTGTGTTGTGTGTGAGTGTGTTGCGTGTGTGTGCGTGTGTGTGTGTGTGTGTATGAGTGTGTGTGTGTGGTGTGGGTGAGTGCGCGTGTGATGTGTGTGTGTGTGTGTGGTGTTTGTGTGTGGTGTGAGAAGAGTGTGAGATGGAGAGAGAGAGAGAGAGATGGAGAGAGAGGCGAGAGAAGAGAGACGAGAGAGAGAGAGAGCGAGAGAGAGAGATTAAATGAGGACTTCGCACACATATGTGTTATTCTTGCTTGTTAATTGTGAAGTGCTTTAAAGTTTCGGAAGCGTTATGTATATGGTCATAATCAGGTACACAGTAGACACTAAGTAGCTGCAGCAGCAGCAGCAGCAGCAGTAGTAGTATAGTAGTATTAGTAGTCGTAGTAGTAGTAGCAGTGGTGTTGTGGTTGGTGTTGGTGGTGGTGCCTTGATATTTTTAAAAAACCTAAAACAACTGCTGCTTTTAAAAATTGTAATGGCAAACTGGGCTCAAACGCTCTCAGACTTCTGTCTGTCTAGCTCTCTCTGTCTTCTGTTTCTGTCTGTCCTGTCTGTCTTCTGTTGTCTGTCGTCTCTCTCTCTCTCTCTCTCTCTCTCTCTTTCTCTGTCTCTCTCTCCCCCTTACGTAGATAGATAGATAGATAGATAGACAGGGACAGGACAGGACAGACAGACAGACAGACAGAACAGATAGATAGATAGATAGATAGATAGATAGATAAGGATAAAATAGATAGATAGATCGACCGACCGACCGACCGACGACCCGAACCGACAGATCGACAGATCGATTCGATAGCGAGATAGATAGATAGATAGATATGATATATAGGCGGGTGGTGTGTGGGGGTGTTATGAATTAATGAAGAAAATTATCAGCATGCGTTTCCCACCTCGAACAATCCTCCTCTCTTCTCATCCCAGACTGTTTTTTCCATTCTTTTTTCTTGAGTGAAATTTTTTTGTGGGGTTTTGTTTGTTTTGGTCGATTGTTTGTTGGTTTCTTTTTGTTCTGATGTGTTTAATTGTGTATTTAGTCTTGTCTCTCTCTCTCTCTCTCTCTCTCTCTCTCTCTCCTCTCTCCTCTCTCTACTCTTTTCTCCTCCTCTCTCTCTCTCTCCTCTCTCGTCTCTCTCTCTCTCTCTCTCTCCTCGTCCTCCTCTCTCTCTCTCTCTCTCTCTCTCTCGATCTGCTCTCTGCCCTCGACCTTT
>JADBJO010009738.1:50000-65000 GCA_016801955.1 Conus betulinus
TGTGCATGCATGTGTATATGTGTGTATGTATGGTGTGTGTGTGTTTGTCTGTCTGTCTGTCTGTCTCTGTCAGAGTGTGGGTATCTATGCCTGTGTGAGACTAGAGCGAGACAGGTAGAGATAGAGTGCTTGTGTGTGTATCAGTCAGAATCATATTTGCATCGATATTTATTGTCAGCATGTGTTTGACCTCATTTTAAAAGACAACATTGCGTAATATGTTAACAAAACAAAACGTACCGAATTCCTTATCTGATGGACAACATGTGAGTCGTGGCAAATGTCCCCCCCCCCCCCCCCCCCTTCCTTTTTTTTAAACGTAACACTCAATCACTATTGCGTTGGGTGGGAGGGGGGGGGGAGCCTTTCAAAAAGACTCTAATATCCGATTAACTTTCAAAATCCGTCAACGTTCAAACTCTGAGGAAAGTTTCTGGAAGTTTCAGTACGTCTTCCGAGAGGTCAACCTAACTCAGACTGTTTTAGTCAGGCTCAAAGAAACATGTTGCCAACCAGCTGCAACCATATTCTCTGTGGTGCACGTGCGGACTCGACGAAAGCCCTGTAGCTTAAGCTGACCTCTCCTAGGTGGTCAGCTCATTGTGGTATCAGGTCCGAGTGGCCGTACAATTTCAATTAAACCTGTAAAATTCCTTATCAAAATCATCAGATGATTATTTGAAGCCTAATGATTATGTACCCTAAAGACAGGGGTCTGACCCAAGACACATCTCTGTCTCTGTCTCTGTTGTCTGTCTGTCTGCCTCTCTCTCTCTCTCTCTGTCTGTCTGTCTCTCTCTCTCTCTCCTCTCTCTCTCTCTCTCTCTCTCGCTCCTCTCTCTCCCACCCCTCTCTCTCCTCTCTCTCTCGTATGTCCTTTTGGTTCATTTTCAACAGGTCTAATCTCTTTGAGTCACATTTTAGCTTTACAAGTGTAGTTGGCGGGATCGCTCAACTGTGCGGGCGGGCAATCAGTGTCATTCCTTGACCTGATCAATCATCTAGTCATACATACAAGCAGGCAGAGCAGAACACATTTGGAGAGCCATTCTTTCTATCCTTCAGGCCGCTTTCAGCCTGTAGACGCTGTGGTGTTGTCGGTCTGGGGTATATTGTACGTCGTTGTCTCTCCCTTCTGCGACTACCTCCCCACCCCTGTGACGCCCCCCAATGTCTGCACCAGACAGGTTTCGGGGCCAATGGACAGGCCTGGGACGTCCAATTACCTCTGGTGTCTGCGTCTACTTGTGTGTGGGCGCCTGAAGTAGATAGACAACTCTCTCTCTCTCTCTCTCTCTCTCTCTCTCTCACACACCGTGAAAAGGCAACGAGTGAGCACAGCTCCGAAGACATTTTTTTTCTGTTTTTCAACGCCGATTTACGTGGACTTTGCGAAGTGCGAGAAATCTGTAGCTACGTAGGTTGCTGATGCAGAAACACGTTGTGACCTGTACTGCAGAGTACTACTACAGTCTAACAACTAGGGCACAGGGACTTTTTGAGCTTTGCCACTCAGCGTGGTGGCCTTCTTGGCTTTGTTTGCGCAGCGCAAGAGTGTGAGTATTTACCATCCCAGTAAAAAAAAAAAAAAGGTGCATCTATTTGGATCAAAATGTGAACTGTTCAGATAGTTCATAGTGGAAAGAAGGGGCGTGAGGGTGCCTAAATTAAGGGGGAGGGAGGGGGGGGGGAGAGAGAGAGATGGGTGGGGGCAGTTGAGGGACATTTTTGAATTCGTCCACGGAGAGAGAGAGAGAGAGAGAGAGAGAGAGAAAGACAGACAGACAGACAGAGACAAAGACAGAGAGACAGGGACAGACAGACAGAAAGAGAGACAGACACAGACAGACAGACGGGCAACAGACAGACAGACAGACAGAGAATCACACAGAATGAGAACAGGAAATGGATGATTTATAGCTGATAGCCGGGGAATTCCTTTCACACCACCCAGACTACAACACGCAACAACAATATGTGATAGAGAGAGAGAGAGAGAGAGAGAGAGAGAGAGAGAGGAGAGCGAGAGAGAGAGAGAGGAGGAGAGAGAGAGAGAGAGGAGAGAGGAGAGAAAGAGAGAGACAGAGAGAGGAGAGAGAGGGGGGGAGAGAGAGGAGAGACAGAGAGAGAGAGAGAGAGAGAGAGAGAGAGAGAGAGAGTCTTTTGGAAAACTGGGTCATTAAAAATTTTGAACCAAGAATCCTATGTATCTAGGACAACGTGTTCAAGAGAGAGAGAGAGAGAGAGAGAGAGAGAGAGAGAGAGAGAGAGAGAGAGAGAGTCTTTAGAAAAAACTGGCCATTAACATGTTGAACCAAGAATCCCTACGCATGTAAGACACGTCCTCCAAGCAGACAGCTACAGCACCACAGACCACACACACACAGACTGCTGGCACTCTGCTCCGGAATTACCGTCAGAGCCCATGGAGCTGACTTGAACTCTGATCTGGAAAATCCTATCTGGCGCCTGGAATCGTCCTGAACGTCTTCAGTCCGGCTGATCAGATTCCAGATAGTTAGTGACGTGTCTATAGTCTGTGCCGCTTTTGTGTCTTAGTGCGGGGGGGGGGGGGGGGGGGGGGTGACCCCCCATCGTGTGCACGAGATGGGACTTTGGGGGGTCGATGGAAATGGTGTCGGAAGCCTGGTCTTGTCTGGAAAATTGGACAGCTTGTATAAAGGATACCGCTTCCTCTTCCAAATCCCCCACCACCACCACCTCTCTCTCTCTCTCTCTCTCTCCTCTCTCTCTCTCTCTCTCTCTCTCTCTCTCACACACACACACACACACACACACACACACATGCACGCCACACACACACACACACACACACACACACACCACACACACACATATATATATATTTCGGTTTTTCAGGTTGTTTACAGTTCAGGGTGCGTTTGCTGACAACGATTTCCATTTGTGCCTGCAGTTGTTACTATTTCTACTTTAGTATTTAGGGTTGCTAAGTATGGTTTTGCATAGTATTAACCATTTTTCTGTTGAACATAGGTTGCATCTTTTTGAAATGTTATTGTATGGTGATGCCTTTTTTATGATTTTCCAGGATATGTTATAGTTTATTTTTTTGTCTTTAAGTCTCCAAATATATTTGCTCAGTTCTGTTTGTTTTGTGTATTTTACTTTGTTGAATCTGTTTATGGTTTGCATATCTGGTTTTGAAGTGATTTTCAGTGATCCCTATGTATGTTTCTTTTTCATTTTCTGATGTCACAGTGGCTTGGTATACAATGTTGTTATAGAGGCATTTGTTGCTTAAGGGACACTGTTCTTTTGTAGTACAATTGCAGGATTTCCTTTCTTCACCCTTCTTTGCTGTGTTGCTTTTCATTTTGTTGGATGAATCATCATTATATTTTTAAGGTTAGGCATGCATGAATATGATAGTTTGATGGTGTTCTTGTTGAATTTTTGGACATTTGTGTTCTTTTGGGAAGGATGCTGTCAGAATTGAAAAAAAAATTCTTTCCCTACGTTTTGTTTTTTACTCGTCCATCATATGGAGGGTTGTACCATGTGATTTTTTTTTTCCTGCTTTTTTTTTTTTTGTTCATGTTGTTATCTGGGTTGTATTGTAGTTTGTAGCTGTAACCACTTTTTTGCAATGCCTCTTGGTATTTTGAATACTCTTTCATTATGTGACAGATTAGATAATCTCTTGTTTATGCCATTGGGTATGGTTTTTTAGTATAGATGGTGGGTGGTTGCTATTGATGTTTACATAAATGGGAGTGTCATTAGGTTTCTTGTATGGTTTATATATGTGTGGTTGTTGAGGTCAAGTGTTATGTCTAAGTAGTTCACTACCTTTTTGTTTGCTTCGATGGTGATTTTTAAGTTATGGTTTTGGAAAATTTTGCATAGTTCTTTTTTTTTTCTTGTTTTCAATGGTTCTTGGATTGTTGTTTAGCGCGGCGAGGCCGTCGTCTCTGTATAGTCCGACTTGCTTTCCGAGTTTTTTTTGGATGTTGGATAGCATGAACAGTCCGACCAGTTCGCATGTTTCGGCACCGTCATACGATCCCATGGTCACATCAAATGTTGAGTTTCTGTTCGTTTTCTTTTCTTGATCCATGTTTCATTTCTGCTGTAGAGTAAAGTTTTCTTGGTGTGGAGAATGATTTCCATTTCTGACCCTGTTATGTCTGTGTGTTTATTAGCAAATTTCAGAGCAAATGGTTAATAGCTATACTATGCAAACCATACTTAGCAACCCTAAATACTAAAGTAGAAATAGTAAACAACTGCAGGCACAAATGGAAATCGTTGTCAGCAAACGCACCCTGAACTGTAAACACCTGAAAAACCGAACAACACACGTGCAGCCAATCCGCACGTGCAAACAGTGACATTAGGCCATATAACACCGGCAGTAGGCGACCCATGCACACAGGGGGTTGATTCATCCCTTCAAAAAACATTTGTTTTTTTTTTGTTATGCGGCAACCAATGATGGAATCTCACACAGCAGTGTGTAATCCAGCCTGTGTCAACTGGTAGTGCGCACGGGGGTCTTGGTGACCTCGTTACCGCGCGGGATAAAAAGTGCAAAGTTGCGTTAACTGTGCCTGTTTTTGCATCAAGCTTGCTGGCGACACAAGATGTGTAAAATGAAAATTTTTTTTTCCCGTGCAAGAGCAGTCTCTCAAGTGAGTTTTTATGCCCCTTCTTTTGGCTGTTTAAGCGCGGGGTTGGTTACTGTCAGCCCTTTTCTCACCATGCCACCACGAAGAAAACTTAGCACCTTTGACAAAACCAGGGCGATTGCGTGGATACAAGATGGCATTGCAAAGGCTGAAGTGGCGCGACGACTTGGTGTGCATCATTCAGGTTATTGTTAGACTGAATCAGCGTTTTAGGGCGACCAACAGCGTTGAAGAGAGGCCACGGTCAGGTCGGCCTAGGCAGACTACTCCCAGAGAAGATCGTTTCATCGAGAGGCAGGCCCTATTGCAGCGGGATACCACTTCCACCAGCATCCAAAGGCAGCTTCGTATGGCAAATAACACCATCCTCAGCCGTCAAGCCATACGAAACCGTCTTCACCACTTCGGCCTCAGATCACGTCGCCCAGCTGTTCGACCACGACTGCTAGCAGCCCATAGGCTGGCTCGCCGAGCTTTCTGCCATCGTCATGTGAGATGGAACCAACAACAGTGGTCCCAGGTCCTCTTTTCAGATGAGTCGCGGTTTAGTCTTGAACACAATGACGGCCAAACTAGAGTTTGGAGGCGTGTTGGTGAACGTTACATTGATGCAGCTGTTCGCCAGACCAGGGCCTTTGGGGGAGGATCTGTTATGGTATGGGGTGCCTTCAGCCTCCCTCCACCACAAGACACCACTCTACCATATTGATGGAAACCTCACAGGCATCCGCTATCGGGATGAAATCCTGGCGCCTTTCGTTGTTCCGACCATGCAACGGATAGGACCCATGGCAGTCTTCCAAGACGACAATGCTCGGCCACATAGGGCCCGGGTGGCCGAAAACTTCATTGTGCAGGCCGGCATCAACAGGATGATCTTGATCCCCGGCGTATAGTCCCGACCTCAATCCCATCGAGCATATGTGGGATGAGTTGGGGAGACGTGTGAAGGAACCATCCACCTCCCAGAGACCGCCAGGATCTCTTCCAAATGCTGCAACTGGAATGGCAGAGAATCCCTCAGAGGGTCATCAGAACACTGTCAACTCGATGAGGAGTCGCTGCGTGGAATGTCTCGCCAATGGCGGTGGCCACACCCACTATTGAAATGATTTTGTGAACTGAACAGATTTTGCGAACTTTGATTTCGACCCATCCTCTGTTTAATTGTCTGTAAATCAACAACCGTTCATTCGATCCCAATGAAATTCAATGTACGTTGGAACAAGATAATGAATTAAATCTGTTCCCAATTTCAAAATCGTGGCTTTTTATATTTTGGAAATTATGCGGGTACATGTAAACTGTGCTTAACTGTGTGTGTATCTGTGTGTGTGTGTGTCTGTCTGTGTGTGTGTGTGACTCTCAGAACGGATGAGGTGACCCGTGACTGTCTGGAGGAGATAGGAGAGGAGGTTGCACAGCACCTCTCTCACCGCCTGTCTCATCGCGCGGGCTATCTTGACAACTACAGGCTAGCCATCTCCCCCGTCTTGCTTCAGTTTTTCTTCTCGTTGTTTGCCACCCTAAGACACACAAACCTTCCACACTTTCCTTTNCTGTATGTCTCTATCAGGATCTCGCTCTCTCTCTGTGTCTGTATTGCTTGTCTGCTGTCTGCTTTTTCTATCGCTATCTCTATCGTCTATCCTATAGCTCGCGTCATCTCCTTAACCTCTCTCTCTTATCTCTCTCTCTCTATCTCCTGAAGAGGCCTGTCTAGAAAGTTTCTTATTTCCGCTGGTTTCCTCTCAGTTACCATGTACCAATATTGCACCACAGATTGATTAGGTCGTCAATGGATCAGTCGGTCCATCGGCCCACCCCCGGGGTTACGATGCCTCAGAAAAACACGACCAAAGCCGCATGAAGCAGGATTTTCCGTTGGTTATTGGTAAGGATAGTTTGTTCGGGGATCCATTAGGAGCGTCCTGGACGGAGCTTATTATAGGGTTCGGTCATCACCACATCAATCAACAAAAAAAAAAAAAAAAAATTACCCCCACAATCACACATCGTGTTGTGTATACATGCATGTTCCATACATACAGATACACTGTTCTAAACTCAGATATTAGGGTTACATTGATTTTATTCATTGGTAATATTGTATATCGGATATAATCATAGTATGGATAAAACTGATATATGTAATACAGTTATGATATATAATTAATGAATAAATATCATGCATAATATTCTCTAAAGCGATTATAATCAATTTTTCATCTATGGGACACATAGGTTATGATATTATGCATAATATAATAACAAGTGATATATATTATCTGATATGGACATTCATGATTGATATATTGTCATACCTTCAGCATATCGTATCACAGTATGTGACGTTATGTCATGTCCGTACGATCTTTTATTACCATACATGTCTTGAAAAGGATATGTTGCTTTAGCGTTCTCTATTAGAACAGCACATTGTGGTTTCCTTTTTTCATATATGTAGTTGTATATATATCATCCACACGATTTAGATATCCGTTCGAGGTGGCTCCCCCGTGGGTACTTTGTTTGAAAAGAATTAATTTGAAAAAAAAAATAAAAAAAAAAACAAAAAAAAAAAAAAAAAAAAAAAAAAAAAAATTAAAAAAAAAAACAAAAAAAAAAAAAAAAAAAAAAAAAAAAAAAAAAAAAAAAAAAAAAAAAAAAAAAAAATAAAAAAAAAAAAAAAAAAAAAATAAATACAAAAAAAAAAAAAAAAAAAAAAAAAAAATGAAAAAAAAAAAAAAAAACAAAAAAAAAAAAAAAAAAAAAAAAAAAAAAAAAAAAAAAAAAAAAAAAAAAAAAAAAAAAAAAAAAAAAAAAAAAGAAAAAAAAAAAAAAAAAAAAACAAAAAAAAAAAAAAAAAAAAAAAAAAAAAAAAAAAAAAAAAGAAAAAAAAAAAAAAAAAAAAAAACAAAAAAAAAAAAAAAAAAAAAAAAAAAAAAAAAAAAAAAAAAAAAAAAAAAAAAAAAAAAAAAAAAAAAAAAAAAAAAAAAAAAAAAAAAAAAAAAAAAAAAAAAAACAAAAAAAAAAAAATAAAAAAAAATAAATGTAAAAAAAAAAAAAATAAAATTTTCAAAAAAAAAAAAAAAAAAAAACAAAAAAAAAAAAAAAAAAAAAAAAAAAAAAAAAAAAAAAAAAAAAAAAAAAAAAAACAAAAAAAAAAAAAAAAAAAAAAAAAAAAAAAAAAAAAACCAAAAAAAAAAAAAAAAAAAAAAAAAAAAAAAATTAAAAAAAAAATAAAAAAAAGGTGCATGGGGTGTGAAAGTATTGATTGGAAATTCTTGGGGGTTTTTGGAAAGTGAATTGAGCCCCTACGTCCAGTCATAACGACATTCATTTAAAAAAAAAAAATCTAACTTTTTTGCCAGGGGGGACCCCAGATAAGAACGGAACAGATTAAAATAAGTATTTTTTAAATAGCTTTTCAATCACTTAGCGCCAAGAGAGGGTAGATCCAAATGAGAATTAGGTAAACCTGTGATGGGAGATGCGTGAGTGATTGTTCCTCGTTCAATTTTCGTTCTTTGTGTCTTAATTGTTTGAGTTTTGGATGCTCTGACGAAGACATAAGAGTCGTCGAAAAATCGTCGTGTTTGTCTTGTGAATCGTGTGTCCAAGGTGTTTGGTTTTGTTGTTTTGTTTGTGTGTTTTTGGTTGGTTTGTGGTTGGTTCTGGTTTTGTTTGTTGTTTTTGGTTGTTTTGGTCTCGCAAATTCTACATTAAGAAAAACGTCGTTTTGAAGCAAGAAACTTATCCGACTTGTACACAGCACGGACGCTGTTACACCCCTCGGGTTTTGTCAGGTGACTGGAAGGGCTTGGACCGGAATTTTTAATTATTATTCAAGTTTTTTTAACAAGCAATGGGCCTCTGCAAAGAAGAAGAAGTAAGAAAGGAAGAAACAAGTCAAGAAGCAATGTGGAAATGACCCCCATAAACCAAGATTAAGGCGGACAGGCTTGATTCGATGGCTCGGGAACAAAAAATCTATGGTCTGGTCTTTCTAGTTACTCTGTCGATGTTTGCGATTGTGTTGGCTCATCACGGTTCAGATTGTGGTCGCCTTTCTGAATGCCTGCTTGCGAGCCCGGAGGATTTGGTTGGGCAGACGTGATTTATGGGGCCCGGACAATTCCTCGGGGACAGGGAGTTGGGAAGTCGCCCACGGGACTCCTCGCGCTATGTTTGCCGCGGCCAGCAGGTGAGCATCACATTTGAGATAAGAAACAACTCTAAGGTTTACAGGGGTCAAGAGATATGTCAGAGTGCGAAACGGCTAGGAGGAAAGAGGAATAAAATGAGATGAAGCACGCGAAGAGACAGGACAGATTCTGAGGAAAGAGAAGAGAGAGAGGGGGGGGGGGCGGGGCGGGCTGGGGGGGTAAAATTCTACTGGTATTACTGTTACATTCAAAACGTAATCATGGAATACAAGCGGTTACAGCGCCAATCGACACACACCACACACAACACACACACACCCCCAACACCGCGCGCGCACCGCACGTCACGCACCGCACACACCGACACGAAACGCTACGTAACGGCGCGCTTGCGCACGCACGCCACGCACACCACGCACACGCACGCACGACATCACACACATTACGCACGATGCACAAACATCACCACAAACATCTGCGCGCATGTGGGCGCAGCGTCGGGCGGGCCGCGCGCCACACACACACACACAACACACAAACCACTACATCACCACAGAGGTAAGGTATGAGAGTCAGGAGAGACGTGAGGAGGAGAGGGTAGGGATGGGAGGGGATAGATAGACAGAAAAGAAAGATAGATTTAGATAGTTAGATACAATTAGACTAGATAGAGAGTATTGCTGATAGATAGATCTTTCAAGCCCAATGGAAACACTGCTTGTACACAATAGTTTTTTTAAAGTGAGAGAATACAGGAACTCCTAAGAAGAAGAATTTGAACCAACTACCAAAAAAAAAGAGAAAGAAGAGCAAGGCAGGAGGGAAAACGAAGAAGAAAAAAGACGGAGGAAGAAGAGGAGCAAGGAGTGAGGAGGGAGGGGGAAGGAGGAGGAGGATTTGTGGGAGGCCAGGATGGAGGAGGAGGATGAAGGAGGAAAACCGATAGACGGAGAAAAGGGAAAGAAGGAAAGGCATCGGAAGGAAGGGGAAACAAAAACCTAAATTTCAGAATTGACATGAATATCGGTTGATTGATTTATTGTTTGAATGGAAAAAGGGGAAATAGAAAACTATATTACATATTATCTAGCTATATAATTATATCGATCGCGTATAGCTGCTGGTGGACTATCTCCATATTCTCTCTCTCTATCTATGGTCTGTCTTTCAGTCTTCTTTTCAGTCTTCATTCTGTGTGTATTGGTGTGTTGTTGTTGTGTTTGTTGTTCGTTATTATTATTATTATTATTCTAGTTATTATTCGATTTTTATTCTATTACTATAATTCAGATCCTACTCCCATTTTCGTAATTATAACTTTCTTATTCAGTATTCTCTGATTCTTATGGTTCTTTATTCTATGGTGTATTTTCTGGCGTATTATTAGGGTGCTCTCTGGTTCTTATGGTTCTTCTTCTTCTTCTTCTTCTTATTATCATTCTTCTTATTAGTCGTATCCTCGATCACTCATCCTCCCCCGAATTCTTAGTCTTCTTCTCTTTCTAGTATCCTGCCACCTGTCAAAGTGACAAAAATGTAATTACGCGATGGTCAGACCCTATCAAATGTTATGCAGTTACAAGGTACAGGGTTGGCCATACTTGTGTACGTTATTAGGATGGTCATGTGGTCCTCGGATTCCGTTCCCGGAGTGATTTTTGTTTCCCCCGGAGAGGAGCTTCTGGAACAAAAACGATTAATGGCTTGATATTTTAAAGTTCAGTGTTTTCTGAACTTCCCTCCATGGTCGGTCCATTTGGCTTCAGATTGGTGCAATTTGTTTCTGAGATATTGGTTCTCTTGATTGATTTATGGACGGCTGCCCTGACTTTTGACCTTCAATCGTCAAAACCAGAATGTTGGGTCTTAAAACTTAATTTATCAACCACGGGTGGTTTTGTGCTAAAAAAAAAAAAAAAATGAAAGTAGTAAGACTAGCCCTTGATAAGATAGATCTAATGAGGGACACACACACACACACACACACACACACACACACACACACACACACACACAACA
Source organism: Conus betulinus (assembly GCA_016801955.1). Lineage (NCBI taxonomy): Eukaryota > Metazoa > Mollusca > Gastropoda > Neogastropoda > Conidae > Conus > Conus betulinus. The sequence goes on from JADBJO010009738.1 coordinate 60,859, forward strand.
CACACACACACACACACACACACACTCAAGGCATTTGTCGCGCTGGAAGAATAACATCTGATGCATTTGAAAGACGCTTTGTCTGTTACATTACTATCGCGGGTCGTCGATCTGAAAACGGCTTCAATCACAACATCCCCACCGGAACCATTATGAAAATGATGGAGCTGGGCTTGAATTCACGTTCCATTTTGTTGGCCCGTTAAACGGGCAACGATTATTCAACATCACTCTCTGTAAAAACTGGGTGCATGTGCGTATGTCTTGTGACAAATGAATATGCACTTACGTAAGTTGTTTTTGTTGTTGTCGTACCTAGCTAAAAGACTCCAGGGATCATCCGAACAGCCGAAGTACTTTAACACTATGGTACAAGTGCATCCGCTAGGGATGAGAACATTACGTGTGTGACCGTTTTTTTTGTTTGTTTGTTTGTTTGTTTTTGATTACCCCGCCACGTGGGCAGCCACACGCCGACTTCGAGGGATTTTGAAGACTGATGATGTTATGCTAGAGCTTGTCACGACAGAAGACAACCCCCGCATACGCAGAACATAACAACATTTTGATGTACCCTTGATGTTTTAGCCTATGTCCATTTATTGGTCTAAACAGCCTTAAGCCAAGAGTGTTTATGTACATCAGCACTTATGTTGAGCTTTTCGTATGCGAGCTGTAAAGAGCATAGCTGCTATATAGCAACACTGTTGAAATGTTACTCTGTACTGTTTTGATGATGTGTAACTGATTTGTGTATACATGTGTGTACTTTAGGCAGTTATGCACATTTGTGTCAACTTCCCTGTAAGCGGCGGTGGTATATGTTGAATCATATGTATGTATGTCAATACACGTGCTTCGTATCACCTAATGTCTTTCCTTTTTCATCCTCATGTTACCTTACTAGTCAGCAGAAAGTGCGTTTCCGTTGTTGTGTTAATTCTTTAGATTTTTTTTTATGTTCACAATAATTGCTTACTTAAGTCTTTAGTATCCCTGTTTGATTTTTGCTCTTTAAGTAGAAAATATACAAACCTGTACCCGCGTGACATAGAGGATCTAACGGCCAATGTTAATATACCCGTTTGAAATAGCTAAACTCTGTCTGGTCTGGACTGTCTGTCTGTCTGCCTCTTCTCTCTCTCTCTCTCTCTCTCTTCTCTCAGCTCTCGTCTTCTCTCTACTCTCTAACTCATCTCTCAGCCTCTCTCTCTCTGCTTCTTTCACTCCCTCCCTCCTCTCTCTTTTCTTCTTCTTTATCCCTTTCTCTGCCTTTCTGCCCTCTCTCTCTTCTGCACTCTCTGCTCTATCTCTCTGCAATGCTGATTCACTCTCTCTCTCTCTATTAGCTCTCTCTGCCTTTCGTCCCCCTCTCCTACTCTCTCTATATATCTCTCTCTCTCTCTCTTGCTAGTTCTCTCTCTCTATCTCTGCTATCTCGCTATCTATTTTCTTACTCTTTCTCTTCTCTATCTCTCTCTCTCTCTCTATCTCTCTCTCTCTGCCTCCTCTCTGCCTCCAACTAAATTTCTCTCACTCCTTTCCCTGTTCTACTCTGCCTTCCCTCCTTCCCTCCCCTCTCCCTCTCTCTCACTCGTGTTTTGTCAATATCATCTCTCTCGTATCTCTCTCTCTATCTCTCTCTCCTCTCTCTCTCTAGACTCTCTCTCTATCTCTCTCTCTCTCTCTCTCTCTTGTGAGCTGCTTGGATCCTGTTCCATTTCCGATATCTCTCTCAGCTCCATGTCGCAATACCCAGAGAGTGTGAATGGATCAGTTCTCTCAGCTCCTCATGTCGCAATAACAGAGAGAGGTGAGTGGATCAGTTCTCTCAGCTCCATGTCGCAATACCCAGAGAGTGAGTGGATCAGTTCTCTCAGCTCCATGTCGCAATACCCAGAGAGTGTGAATGGATCAGTTCTCTCAGCTCCATGACGCAAAATACCCAGAGAGTGTGAACGGATCAGTTCTCTCAGCTCCATGTCGCAATACCCAGAGAGTGTGAGTGGATCAGTTCTCTCAGCTCCATGTCGCAATACCCAGAGAGTGTGAATGGATCAGTTCTCTCGGCTCCATGTCGCAATACCCAGAGAGTGTGAGTGGATCAGTTCTCTCAGCTCCATGTCGCAATATCCAGAGAGTGTGAACGGATCAGTTCTTTCAGCTCCATGTCGCAATACCCAGAGAGTGAATGGATCAGTTCTCTCAGCTCCATGTCGCAATACCCAGAGAGTGTGAATGGATCAGTTCTCTCAGCTCCATGTCGCAATACCCCAGAGAGTGTGAAGGGATCAGTTCTCTCAGCTCCATGTCGCAATACCCAGAGAGTGTGAACGGATCAGTTCTCTCAGCTCCATGTCGCAATACCCAGAGAGTGAATGGATCAGTTCACTCAGCTCCATGTCGCAATACCCAGAGAGTGTGAATGGAATCAGTTCTCTCAGCTCCATGTCGCAATACCCAGAGAGTGAGTGATCAGTTCTCTCAGCTCCATGTCGCAATACCCAGAGAGTGTGAACGGATCAGTTCTCTCAGCTCCATGTCGCAATACCCAGAGAGTGAGTGGATCAGCCAGACCATCTTCCGCTTTGGGAGGGTCACTGCTACCGACAAAACAAGGCGAGTGGTTAACTAGGATCAGTTGTGAAGGTTGTCTGCTTGATTGGGATCTGTAATTAATTTAAGACACTTCGTTATGTGGTATCAGTCATAACCAAAAGAGAGCAAAAACGCGCATACCAGTTAATATCATTGAAAGCGAAACGCCCATGTTACATTACATTAAATTATATCGTATTATGCCATATTATATTATATTATATTACATTGTATCATGTTATATTATATTATTATATCTATATATTATATTATATGAGATTATATTGTGTTATATCATATTACTCATATTACTATGCATACGTATGTCTGTGATTTGACAAAGAAATGCGTGTAGCGGTTGTTAAGGGACTGAAAATGTTATAATTTTAGTTGTAGTAGCAGCAGCAGCAGGAGTAGTAGTGGTGGTGGTAGTAGTAGTAGCAGTAGTAGTAGTAGACCTAATGGTAGCAGTAGTGCACAGTAATAGCATGGTGACAGATACAGACATACAGACAGACAAAGTCAAGAAGCTGTACAGATGCTGTGACCCGAACCGTTTCATCCACATGATCGGAAGCTCCAGTCCACCCTTTCGGCAAAAGAATGGCGTGGGCACACAATTAAAGTGGAGAGAAATGCATTGCAGCTGTCATCTCTTCATTATCATCTCTACAAAGGCTGATCATTCTTTTTTTTTTTTATCATAAATCAAACAGAAATCAACCCCATATCCACAGAAGTCTTTCTTCTGTTGCGGTCATATTCATTCGAACGTTTTTTTTTTTTCTCACAAACATACTAGGATATTATCCGCGTCACATTCAGCCTAGGCTATTGACCTCAGAGCGATGACTTCCAGATATAGTGAGCAGAGGATGAGAGAGGTTATATGAAATCTGCAAAGGCTTTCTAGCGGTTCACCTACAAGCTAAGACTGTAACAAAGGCAAACTTGTGGATGTAGTCTCGCTATGTTTCCAAATCCAGATTTTATTAAAAGGACAAATAACGACAACAACAACAGCAGCAGCAGCAGCAGCGCGGCAGCAGCAACAGCAGCAGCAAGCAACAACAACAAGAAAAATACCAACAACAACAACAAAGAACAAGCCAGGAGAAGGAGCCCAATCTAACTTTCAAATCTGGATGATGAAAAAGATTGATTGATCGGCTGATTGATTGCTGGTTCAATGGAATGAAAAAAAAAAGGGGGGGGGGGGGGGGGGGGGGCACAAGGGGGCCATCTCTCTCTCTCTCTCTCTCTCTCCTCTCTCTCTCTCTCTCTCTCTCTCTCTCTCTCTCTCTCTCTCCAGACAAAACTTGAAGTAGGAGGCAGGTGAACAGCTATACCCCGTCCAGCCCGTCAGCATAACAGACAATGTCATTGCATGGTCAAGCCATGTCGAAGGGTTGTGTATTTACATGTTCTGTAGCTATTGTGCGCTATTTTAGTGAAGGTCACGCCATTATCGCACTTTATTCCAGAAGCGATTTTATATCCAAAAAATCAGTTGCCGACGTAGAACAGTTAATAATTATCTTTAT
>JADBJO010009739.1:17500-25000 GCA_016801955.1 Conus betulinus
ATGTGCTTTAATAAAAAGCTTTGAAAATGAAATTACTGGCAGACATATAACCGTATCGGGAGACGAATTTCTGCTTAACGTCTTGACGCACCTATTTTTAATTGTAGACATCTAATTAAGATAAATTTCACGATATTAGACTGGTAACAAAGACAGAAAGTGGGCGACAGAGGCGGACAGGTATGAAAGGAGAGTAGGATGGAAAATGATAGATAATGGAAGAGACCAGAGATGAATATCTGAGCTGATGTAAAGTAGTTAAGTCTTGACAGATAACTTTGCGCTGTTTCCTACTTGAACCGATGGGCAAACAGATTGGAGATAGACACATAGAGAGAAAAAGAGTGCGAACACTGGGTGGAGAGAGAGAGAGAGGGAGAGAGAGAGAGAGAGAGAGAGAGAGAGAGAGAGAGAGAGAGAGAGAGAGAGAGAGAGAAGAAGAGAAGAAAGAAGAAGAAGAAGAAGAGGAAGAAAAAGAAGAGATAAAGAGGGGGACGGACGGACAGACAGGGACAGGCAAACAGATTGGAGACATACACATTGAGGGAAAAGGAGTGGGAACGCTGGTGGGCTGGAGAGAGAGAGAGAGAGAGAGAGAGAGAGAGAGAGAGAGAGAGAGAGAGAGAAGAGAGAGAGAGAGAGGGGGAGATAGAGACAGACAGACAGAAGAGACAGACAGAGAGAAAGACAGAGAGAGAGAGAGAGAGAGAGAGAGAGAGAGAGAGAGAGAGAGAGAGAGAGAGAGAGATACATACATACATACAGACAGACAGACAGACAGACAGACAGACAGACAGACAAACAGCGTGCGGGCTAGCTCACCGTCACACACACACACACACACACACACACACACACACACACACACACACACACACACACACACACACACACACACACACACACACACACCAGAGTCTGACAATAACAAACCGAAACTGACATCTCCATTATATAAACACCGTCGATCACCCGCCCTTTGACATCCGCTGTCAGCACGCGGTATGGGGTTCTATTATGTGCCAGATAGGAGAAACAACAGCGACCAGTGGGAATGGTAACCCAAAGGTATGAAGCGCTGATCGCCGCCTGTGACGTTAACAGTACAAGCCAACATTTGTAGCGATCACAAACTGGGGTTAGAATCGTAGAAAGGGTGCAAAGAGAAATTAGATGTTTTTTGTTTGTACATCAGGGATGAAGCAAAGAATAACAGTTTCAGTTTCATCAAGGAGGTGTCACTGCGTGCGGGACTAGTCCGTATACGCTACACACCACACATCTGCTAAGTTTCGAGTCCACACTGCGCACGATTTATAGATGATGGATAAATAAAATTTAGTGACTAGGATGAGGGGATTTAAGACGAGGACCTCATGGTGGATACAAGTTAGCAGATATCTGACCTGCTCATCAGCTCATGCGCTGGTGAGACCTTGGGTACCTACACCTACCATTGTCTGCACCGTTATTAATTATTAACAATCCCAGCACACGATCGAAAGAGATTTTACTGGCTCACCCAAATTGAATCCCGACATATTCCCTTGAACATGTGATAAAGATACAGTTAAAAGTTAACTCAGACACTCGCACAAGGGGGTGTGTGTTGGCAGGTCAGCTCGAGTTTCACAGCACGCTTCAAACTCAACACTGTATTCTACTATAACAGTAATGTGCACAATTGCCCTTCTGCCTGGCTTTGATAGATTTATTATTCTCCAAAATGTGTTTAGACTCTCTCTCTCAAGCGAATGTTTAGAAGTGGGAACATTGCTATCCATAAAGAAGGGCGACATAAATGAAAAATATTCATTTAACCAATCCACTTTCTAATCCACCACCTTTCCGTTCATAATCTACCTCATCTATGCTAACAATAAGACAAACGTTGTCTGTTAATGCTAGGTTGAGAGAGAGAGAGAGAGAGAGAGAGAGAGAGAGAGAGAGAGAGAGAGAGAGAGAGAGAGAGAGTGTATACCAGTGTGTATGTGTGTGTGTGTGGGGGGGGTGCGCGCGTTTGTGTGCTAGTGTATGTATTCGTGCGTGCGCGCATGTGTGTATGTGTGTGTGCGTGTGTGTGTGTGTGTGTGTGTGTGTGTGTGTGTGTGTGTGTGTGTGTGTGTGTGGCGCGCGCGCTCGCAGACGCGTGTGCATATCCCTACTTATAGATTATCTGCCAGGTTTCCCTTTACAGTTCAGTCAGTTGTAAGTTTTTATGTCAGCTTCCTTTATTTCCACCCATTCAGTCATCATAACTGCTTCAGTTATTTAGTGGACACTGTCGCTACGCTCTCTTCCTCTCGCTCTCTCTCTCCCTCTCTCTCTCTCTCTCATAATCTACCTCATCTATGCTAACAATAAGACAAACGTTATTTAGTTCATCCAAAGAAATCTAAATTTATGTTAATTACAACACGTCAAAAGCGACAGAATAATTTATCCTGGTCGAATCATATTACAACTTTATCAAAGAAAATATCAAAAAAAAATTTTTCAACTCTGTAGAATTAAACATTTTTTGGATCAGCATACTCGTAAATTATTTTTTCATGCTTACATTCAGACTGATCTTGACTATGCCTCAACCTGCTGGGATTCAGCTTGTAAAAGTACCTTAAAACTTTTGGAGAGACTATATAAACGATCTCTTAAACTTATACTTCTTAAATCTTCTCTAGAATTAAATCATTATAAGGAATTAAACATTCTTCCATTCCATCAGAAATGTTTATTCAACAAAGGAGTATTCATGTATAAGATTATGAATAACCTTGCACCAGATTATTTACATGAACATTTCTTAATGAGAAATGTCCGTAATAAGAATAATACTATATTTTATCCCCCGCCCAAGAACCAATCTTTTCATGTCATCCCTAACATACTCGGGTGGGAAATTATGGAACGAGATCCCTGCAAATATCAAAAACAAAACCAGTTTATCGTCCTTTAAAAATGCTTTCCATATGTACCTGATGGGACAACTATGATTTGTTTCTTCTAAATTTTCCGGAGTTGAAATGTGATCGTGTGAGAATGGGGATGGGGCATCTGTTTATGTTCTTGTTGTGGTATATTTTGGTGTTCTGGTGGGGGGGGGGGGTAGGGGGGGCGGCGGCGAGTGTGGGAGGAGGCATTTGTTCACGTTCTTGTTGTAGTATATTTTGGTGTGTGTTGTGTTGTTCATTCTTTGTTTCATTTGTGAGGGCATGGCTCTCTCTCTCTCTCTCTCTCTCTCAACCTTGTAGAAATGAAAAAAGGCGTGTTTTCCGAAATACTTAGATGATTAAACAAGATCGAGATATGCACTGAAAACTGATGTACAGATAGAGACCTGACGAATATATTCAGCCGAAGTTTGGGATTTACATGTACATTTACAAAGTGAAAAGACAATAACTTCGTTTGCAAATACATTCTAAGTATTGTCTACCGATCCTTTCTTCTTTTACGGTTATATGTGGTGACACAGGCAGATATCACCCGTATTTACAGACGTTCCTTAAATGCATCAGATATTGATAAAAAAAAAAAAAACCTTTTCAAATTTTGACAATCACCTTTATGTAGAGACGTCCACGATTTGATGCTTATTCAAACAGATTTAACTAGAGGAACCTGTGCCTTAAGAGTAAAGATACATTTTTATCAGAACATGGTTTGGAATTGTTTGAACGCCTCAGAGTGTATGAATCGAACAATAATTGATTGCACAATTTAAGATCGACAATTTTTTTTCCTTATGCAGAACTGGTACACAGATTTGGAAATTAAAAAAAAATATCGTTTTTCTTTTTTTTTCCCCAAAAGTATGGTTTAATGTGATTTTTTTTTCTGAAATGCAGAGCCAGTGAATGGTACAGTGCCAATTAATCAAGATATAGGTTACGTACAATTGGGGTTTAATGCAAATATGCAATGGTTCCAACCAAGTATGTCCACAGAATGTCCATGTCCGGTATGTTGAAGTGATACAGATGACGAGTATGTTGCATTCGATGGACTGTGAAAAAAAAAAGTTTTGAAGTTGACAAAAACATATGATGTTTCTACTTTCTTACTGTGTATTTATAAGCAAATTGTTTTGAAATCAGTGGCAAGGTTTGTGTTTGAAGTTCACCAGAACAGATCAGACCAACAGGAAATGATTACAGGCCGGTAATCAGGCTGATGCCGAATTCATGATGTTTTGAAACAACATTCAGTGACTGAGTGGGTGGGTGGTCGATAGCGTGACGTTGTTCGCTCTTTTATATCGTTTTTTATGCGCAATTCATGATGTTTTGAAACAACATTCAGTGACGGAGTGGGTGGTGGTCGATAGCGTGACATTGTTCGCTCTTTTATCGATTTTATGCGCAGGACTTATTGTATATTCTTCTTTTGACGTCCCAAATATCACATAGTTATTATTCCCCTTATCGAAAAGACCTTTCCAGGTAATGACAATAAAATGTATGTCCTCCTCCCATTCTCTCTCTGTCTGTCTGTCTGTCTGTCTGTGTCTGTCTGTCTGTCAGTCTGTCTGTCAGTCTGTCTGTCTGTCTGTCTCTCTCTCTCTCTCTCTCTCTCTCTCTCTCTCTCTCTCTCTCTCTCTCTCTCTCTCCCCATTCTGTTTGGTAAGTCAGCGCGTCACTGAGCCATGTTCGTTTAAAAAAAAAAATGGTCCACATTTCTCCTTTCTGTATTTCTGGTGCGTATATTGGTGGTAATAGAGGGGCTATGTGCTATTTTTATTCAGACGCACAGATCAATAAATAGACAAATAACACAAATAGATAGGTAGATAGATAGATGGATAGATAGATAGACAGACAGATGGAGAGGTAATAGATGGATACTTATTCAGGTATATAGATAGGTAGATAAACAGATAGATGGAAAGATAGATAGATGAAAAGATTGATAGGTAGATAGATAAATGGAAGGATTGATAGGTAGATAGATGTACTACTATTCAAGTAGAAAAACAAACAGCCAGCCAGACAAAGAGACGGACACAGACAGACAGACAGACAGACAGACAGACAGTCAAATAGACAGGTAGGTAGTTAGGTTAGGTAGGTAGGCAGGCAGGCAGGCAGGCAGGCAGGCAGGCAGGCAGGCAGGTAGGTAGGTAGGGTAGTAGATAAGTAGGTACATAGATAGATAGAGAGGTACATAGATAGATAGACAGATATGTAGGTAGGTAGACAGACAGTTAGATGCATCGAGACTGTGAGTCAATCCATGCCATTCGCTTTGTTCTGCAACAGTTCTTCTGAAAGGTGCCGGAGTAAAAGAGCTTGACACCTGTTGCTTGTTGAGACGACCAGGACCGCTGCCAGACGCCCGGAGTTCGGACGACACAATAAAAAGAAAGGAAGAAAGAAAGAAGAGAAAAAAAAAGAGAGGAATGCTACCAAGATGAGCCGAGGTGATGTGTGAGGAGGCGGATGATGTATCTATCTATCTGTCAGGGAGAGAAAAAAGGGGGGGGGGGGGGGGGTCAAGAGGAAATGTGGCCGCTTCGCCGAGTCTACTGCCGTTACCTAGCATGGCTCATTGGTCCTGGCTGGGGGAGGGGGGTCATATCCCTTCTCCTTCCTCTCCTCCCTCCCCTCCTTTTTGCTTTTGCTGGCGCGTGACTAACTAGATGCACGTGTACGTGTGTGGATGTGTGTGTATTCCTCTCTCTCTCTCTCTCTCTCTCTCTCTCTCTCTCTCTCTCTCTCTCTCTCTCTCTCTCTCTGCGTGCGTGTGGTGCGTGCGTGCGTGTGTATCTGTCTCTCTTTCTGTCTGTCTGTCTGTCTGTCTGTCTGTCTGTCTTTTATGTCTCTCTCTCCCCCCCCCCCCCCTCCCTCCCTCCCTCTCTCTCTCTCTCTCTCTCTCTCTCTCAATGTGTGTGTGTGTGTGTGTGTGTATGTGTGTGTGTGTGTGTGTGTGTGTGTGTGTGTGTGTGTGTGTGTGTGTGTGTGTGTGTGTGTGTGTGTGTGTGTGTGTGTGTGTGTGTGTGTGTGTGTGTTGTACGCTCCGAAACTTTAACGTTGAGTCACCCTCGGGTCCGAAACCGAAAAGAAGGATATAACGTTCTTAGATTTGCATTGAAACATCAATAAGCCAGTTTTTGATTGGATATGTGCTCTATGAACTCTCTCTCTCTCTCTCTCTCTCCTCTCTCTCTCTCTCTCTCTCTCTCTCTCTCTCTCTCTCTCCTCTCTCTCTCTTTCTCTCTCTCTCTCCCCCTCTCTCTCTGTGCACACGAGCGCGTGTGCGTGTATGTCTGTATGTGTGCGCGCGCGTTTGTGTGTGTGTGTGTGTGTGTGTGTGTGTGTGTGTGTGTGTGTGTGTGTGTGTGTGTGTGTGTGTGTGTGTGTGTGTGTGTGTGTGTGTGTGTGTGTGTGTGTGTGTGTGTGTGTGTATGTCAGACGATGAAGGCGGAATGATCCTAGTATGAACTACAACGACATTTTCAGAACGAGGGGAAGGAGAAAACGAAGAAGAAGAAAAAAAGTGGAATCTAGAAGGAAAACATGGAATGAAAAAGGGGAAAATATAAGCAGAACACGAGAAACAGGAGGAGGAGGAGGGAGAGGAGGAATGGCGAGAACAACTACCACCAGAGCAAGAACAGTTAGAAAGAAGAAGTAATAAGAGTAGTAGTAGTAGTAGTAGTAGTAATAGAAGAAGAAGAAGAAGAAGGGGAGAAGAAGGAGGAGGAAGAGAAGGAGCATGAGGAGAGAAGGAGGAAGAGGAGGAGGACGACGTCGACGAGGAGGAGGGTAAGGAGATTAGAACAAGGAGGATTAGGAGATCGAGGAGGAGAAGGAGGGATAGGTGGTGGTAGAGGAAGAGGAGGTGGGAGAAGAAGAAGAAGAAGAAGAGGAGGAGGAGGAAAAGGAGGAGGAGGAGGAAGAAGAAGACAAAAAAAAAAAAAAAGAAAAAGAAAGAAGAAAAAGAAAAAAAATAAGGAGGGGGGGGGGGGGAGTGGGGTGGAAAGGGTGGTGGAAGATGTGAGGGAAGTTGGGGTGAGGGGGGGGGGTGGGGGGGGGGGGGGGAGAAGAGAAGAAAGAAAGCGAAAAAAAAAGTGAAAGAAACATAAACGTTGCAAGACTGAACGTACTGATTAGTGATGTCATCAATTAGCAGAGTGTTTACCTTGTTTCCTCGAGTGTGTTGCCAAAGTAACGAAGGTAAACATGGACAAACGTAACATGTTTATCGCCATGAACTCAAACGGCGAGCGAATGACTCACAGAGACTGACGCTAATGGGTACTTGATGAGGATTCACTAATCTCTTGCAATTGTGACTTTGCCAGGGCTCAGTCAGCTTTGTTTGTTCTTTCATCTTCCCTTTTGCTCTTAATCAGAGGCCTGTTCGGCTGTAGAAAAAAAAAGGACAGTTACTTGTGCTTGATTACTTTTGGTACCTTTTCAGCTTCTCTATGTTTTGTTTTTCGTCTTTACGTCTTGATGTTTTTATACTTTTCTGCCTCTTTTAAGCTCTCTACTTTTT
>JADBJO010009739.1:37500-47500 GCA_016801955.1 Conus betulinus
AACAGCTGGTTGAGGTCAACTGGGGGGGGTGATTGCTTCGAAGTCGCCGGCCCAGCACGTCCCATAGGTGCTCGATTGGATTAAGGTCCGGTGAGCAGGCTGGCCAGTCCATGTGGATCACGTGTTGCTGCTGAAGAAAGTTGTTGACGACTCGAGCCCTGTGAGGTCTGGCGTTGTCGTCTTGAAGTACCGCGCCTGGTCCAATAGCTTGCAGCGCTGGCAGCACAAGGGGCTGCAGGATGCCATCCCTGTAGCCCACACCGTTGAGGTTGCCTTGCACCATGTGCAGGGGGGTTCTGTAGTTCCGTGCCATCCCTCCCCACACCATTATGGATCCACCACATAGCGATCACGCTCGCTCACGAGACCATCGTGATAGCGTTCTCCTTGCCGCCGCCAGACACGGTTCCTGCCGTCATGAAATGATAAGGCAAAGCGGGACTCGTCAGTAAACAATACTCTTGCCCACTGATCTCTGGTCCATGCTAAGTGACGCTGGGCCCAAGCCAAACGAGCAGCACGGTGAGCTGGTGTCAGGACAGGACGGACGGCTGGTCGTCTTGAGCGCAGGTGTGCCTCTCTCAACCGGTTCCGAATGGTCTGGTCACTGACGGTGACATTGCCGGCTGCTTGCAGCTGCCCCCTGAGTGTGTCGGAAGTGGCCGTTCTCTGCCTCAGAGCTGACAGGACAACAAACCTGTCCTGCTGCCTGGAGGTGGACCTTGGGCGTCCTGGACGTCTTCGCTCAGCAACACTTCCTGTCTCTGTTGAAGCGGTCTCTCAAAGTCTGAATGACTGAATGGGCGACTGACAGTCGACGACCAACCTCTCGCGCCCCCCACGCCCTCCTGAAGCCACGCAATTGCCCGCCCTTGGTCATCCTGACTCAGTCGTTGTCTCCGAGGCATGGTTGCAAAAGTGCCGTAAACACAGGCATAAATGCCCACCAGTCTCTCAAAACTGGCTGACCTGTGTTCAGATAAGACATGGGTTGCACGTGCATTGCAGTATTCCTGCAGTTCAGATGTGCTCTGTTGCACAGGCCTGTTTGATTTGCACCCTTTTTTTTCGTGCAGTATGTGCACATTTCAGTTCACCGCTGTGATGTGCATGTGCACAGACTGAGTTGATTTCTGATCAAATTCAAGTTGACTGATCAGGCCTGCAACCAAATTCAGTAAGTTTGGGTGGGTGCAGTGCCGTGTTATTGGAAAAAAAAAAAGTCAAACAAGGTACCCTAAAAAGTGGTAGTGGCCTTTCAATTGTTTTGGAAGTTAGGGTGGATTAGATGGGGTTGGATTGGTTCGGCAGGTGTGCTTGTTTCTGTCCCTGTCTCTGTCTGTCTGTCTCTGTCTCTCTCTTCTCTCTCTCTCTTTCGTAACCACACTCAAACAAGTACATATCCATCTCTCCCTCTGTCCCCCTATGCGTCTGTCTGTCTGTCTGTCTGTCTGTCTTCTCTCAGTCTGTGTCTGTCAGTTTGCCTGTCTGTTTCCTCCCCCCCCCCCCCCCCCCCATGTGTGTCTCTTCCCTCTCATTCTTTTTCCCTCCCTCCCTCCCCCCCCTCTCTCTCTCTCTCTCTCTCCCCTCTGTCTCTGTCTCTCTCTCTCTCTGGGGGTTAAACCGGCGATTGTCGTCATGGCCACCACCACCACCACCACCACCACCACCACCTCCTCCGCTCGGCATTGCACGTGCAAGACACGCGCTGTGCCCCTACATCACAATACCAAAAATGGCCTCGTTCCACTTCCCAGACATGCTAATGCCTGCCGTCTGGCCCGACCTGTTGAGGCGTTCAGTCACCGGCAGATAACGCCATCCCCCCTGCAATCAACAGGGGGGAGATTTAGGACTGGACATCCGTGTGCATTGCTTTTTATGTCTTCGCCTCTACCCCTCCCTCCCCCCCCCCCCCCACCCCCTCACCTCGCCCCTGCTTCCCTCCTTCCCTCCTTCCCTCACCTTTTCTGCCTCGGATGTGATGATCACCGTCCCCTTGCAAAATGAGGCCCGTTTAGGAGACATACCTTGGACTGGATGCGTTGTTTGGGCTGATACTCGCTCTCCTCTTGTCTGTCTGTCAGTCTGTCTGTCCGTTTTCTGTCTGTCTGTCTGTCTGTCTGTTTCTCTCTCGCACTCGTGTGTGTGTGTGTGTGTGTGTGTGTGTGTGTGTGTGTGTGTGTGTGTGTGTGTGTGTGCGTGCGTGCGTGCGTGCGTGTGTGTGTGTGTGTGTGGTGTGTGTGCATACACATAAACACACACATACACAGATACATATACATAGATACACACACACACACACTCTCTCTCTCTCTCTCTCTCTCTCTCTCTCTCTCTCTCTCACACACACACACACACACACACACACACACACACACACACAAGCTCGACCCCTTTCTCTGTCTCTCCCCTTTGAACCCAGTCTCTCTCTCTCTCTCTCTCTCTCTCTCTCTCTCTCTCTCTCTCTCTCTCCTCTCTCTCTCTCTTGATTTTACTTCATCCTTGAAATAAATATCTATATATATATATATATATATATATATATATATATATATATATATATCAGCCACGTTTCTGTAGAGCATAGGTTGCATTTTTTAGAGATATTATTGTATGGTGTTGCTCTTTTTTTTTATAATTTTCCATGATATATTGATGTCTATTTTTTTTATCTTTAAGTTTCCAAATGTGTTTACTTAGTTCTGTTTGGTTTTTATATTTTTCATTTTTGAAGGACTGTTTATGGTTTGCATATCTGGTTTTAAAATGGTTTGCAGTAATCCCTATGTATGTTTCCTTGTCACTATCTGTTGTTACTGTGGCTTGGTATACAATATTATTGTAAAGGCATTTATTATTCAGTGGGCATTGGTCTTTTTTAGTGCAGTTACAAGATGTCCTTTTGTTACCCCTTTTTGGCTGTGTTGCCTTTAGTTTTGTTAGATGAGTCAGTTATGTTTTTGAGGTTGGGCATACATGAATATGATAGCTTGATGGTGTTTTTATTGAATATTTTAGATAGTACATGATCTTTGGAAATGATGTTATAAGAATTTTAAAATAGCTACGAAGTTATCGAATGGTTCAAGGAACTTAACAAACAGAAAAACACATACATATATATATATATATATATATATATATATATATATATATATATATATATATATATATATACATATATATATATATATATATATATATATGTGTGTGTGTGTGTGTGTGTGTGTGTGTGTGTGTGTGTGTGTGTGTGTGTGTGTTCGAAAATAGGTGTAACTTGAATAGCTACTATTCATACATTTGTGTATTGATGTTTCTGAAAAGAGGAGAAGAAAAGATATAATCTTCCAAAAGACACGTGAAACGTTGACAGAGATACCATTAAAAAAAAAAAAAGCACTCGGCAACCATCTGACGCCACTTTTTGCGTTCTAGTTTCAGAGAGAGAGAGAGAGAGAGAGAGAGAGAGAGAGAGAGAGTCTACGTCGTGTAAAGCAGATGACTCGGTGCAAAACGACTGGCTGTTGACGTGAATCATTGAGTCACTTTCCTCTGAAATACGGAGGTGCTACGTCTACCAAAACTTGTCCGTCCGCCGTTTTGCGACGTTTGAAAAGTGGCTAAATCGAGGCTAACTAGTCAGCCCATCGGAGAGAATCCGTTCTGGAATGGTCTGTGGATGTCCAGAAAGGAAGTTTAATCAAACCGTGATATTTGACGGACGGGCTTCTGTGTTTATATTACAGTGTTTTATTGTTCTGTATTGTGTGTTTTTATGCTGTTTCGCATTGCACTGTTATTTTTATGATTTGCATTATATTGTACGGCATTTTGTTGTATTGTAGTTTGTTGTGGTATTGTGTAACTTCATCCATGAGAGAGATTTCCGTCCATAAAGATTGGGCTGCTCTCCTTGCTGATTCAAGATAGAGTGCATTTACATTTTCGTTGTTTCCCCCCCCTGTTCTTCTATCTATTATATCTATCTATCTATCTGTCTATCTATCTATCTATCTGTCTATCTGTCTGTCTATCTATATCTATCTATCTATCCATCCATCCATCCCATCATCTATCTATCTATCTATCTATCTATCTATCTATCTATCTATCTATCACCTTATCCTTACCTTACTTTACCTTCTCCTCCTCCTCCTCCTCCTCTCCTCCTCCTCTTCTTCTTCTTCTTCTTCTTCTTTTTTCTTCTCTAGTCCCCGCTTTCCCACTGGAAGGGCCTATGGTCAAATCCTTACAGCGTTTATCTGCGGAGCTGACGATCGTGAGTTTAAAACACTCAGTGGGAATCGGATTTTTATTTTTTTTTTTTTTCGGCTTGAAAACCCTCTCTGTGCACCCAGCAGTAAAGAGGTACCTGATTCAGTTCAGGGCAGGCTAAAGGCGGCGGAAGGGGGAGGGATGGGTACCCCCCTTCCATCATACCCTACCCTAGCCACCATGCTGAACATCTGCCAGTTCCCTGGCCTTCTGGCCAATAGGCGGTGGACCATTTAACCTTTACCTCACCGCTAGCCAAAGGCATGGCACATAATGAGTTGATTGCCTGGAAACCAACTGTTGGGCTGTAACCGTCAGCGTCACCATGCGATCATCGTGATTGTGCGCGGCAAGGTGGCATTTACTCCCCCCTGACAAGGTCAAGCGCAGTCAAATGGCACCGTCGTCGGCTAGACTGGGGTTCAGTCACGTAGCGTTCTGGCGACGGCATGCGTCATCAAAAGGTCAACCATTTTCGTCGTTCAGACTTGGGCTTTGTGCCCAGTACTAAGTCAGGGCGAAGTGATGGTGGTGATAGCGGTGGTAGTGGTGGTGGTGGGTGGTGGTGGTGGAGTGTGTGTGTGCGTGTGTGCGCGTGTGTATGTGCGCGCGCACTGGCGCATGTTATACATCTTTCTGTTTATCTCTCTCTCTCTCTCTCTCTCTCTCTCTCTCTCTCTCTCTCTCTCTCTCTCTCTCTCTCTCTCTCTCTCTCTCTCTCTCTCTGTGTTGTGTGTTGGTGTAGGTGTAGCTTTACTGCGCCACGCCCCCCCCCCCCCCCCTCCTCGCCAAGACTGTCTGTCTGTCTGACTGTCAGCCTCTCCGTGTCTCTCTCTCTACCTACCTCTGCCTGCCTGCCTGTCTGTCTGTCTGGCTGTCTGTCTGTGTCTGTCTGTATGTCTTTATCTTTCTCTGTCTCTCTCTGCAATTATCCCTGTGAGTGTGGTGTGTGTGTGTGTGTGTGTGTGTGTGTGTGGTGTGTGTGTCTTTCTGTCTGTGACTGTATCTGAGTGTTTGTGTTCCTGTGTCTGTGTGCGAGAGAGAGAGAGAGGAGAGAGAGAGAGAGAGAGAGAGAGAGAGAGAGAGAGAGAGAGAGAGAGAGAGAGAGAGAGAGCGCTCGCGCGCATGCGGCCTGTATGTATGTATGCATGTATGTGTGTGTGTGTGTGTGTGTGTGTGTGTGGTGTGTGTGTGTGTGTGTGTGTGTGTGTGTGTGTGTGTGTGTGACTTTTGTGTGGTTCTGTGACCTTTGTCTGTCTGCTCCTCCAGGTCGTCCGTCTTGGTCTTAGTAGTGCAAGCGTCCAGCATCTCACTCCTCAGTCTCTCTCTCTCTCTCTCTCTCTCTCGCCTCTCAATCTCTCTCTCTCTCTCTCTCTCTCTCTCTCTCTCTCTATCTCTTTCACAACACACACACACACACACTCTCCTATCAGCAAGGTCGTCGTCTTGGGGTCTTAGTAGTGCAGTCAGCATCTTAGGCTGATACCAGCCACTCTCTTTAATATAGTGTTTTAAACCACATGACGGCTTGGGGTGTGTGTGTGTGTGTGTGTGTGTGTGTGTGTGTGTGTGTGTGTGTGTGTGTGTGTGTGTGTGTGCGCGTGCGTTTGGTGTGTGTTGTGTGGCGCGCGCGCGCGCGCGTATGTGTGTGTGTATGTGTGTGTGTGTGTGTGTGTGTGTGTGTGTGTGTGTGTGTGTGTGCGCGCGCGCTCGTGCGCATGCGTGTATGCGTGTGTGCTTGTGCGAGTGCTTATGTGTATGTGTGTGTGTTTGTGTGTGTGTGTGTGTGTGTGTTGTGTGTGTGTGACGTGTGTGTGTGTGCGTGCGCGCGCATGAGCAAGCATGTATGTGTGTGTGCTTGTGCGAGTGTTTATGTGTGTGTGCGCGCGCGCGCGCGGCGCGCGCGCGTGTGTGTGTGTGTGTGTGTGTGTGTGTGTGTGCGTGGGGTGCGCGAGCACGTGTGTTTTTGTGTGTGTGTGTGTGGTGTGGTGTGTGTGTGTGTGTGGTGTGTGTGTGTGTGTGAGTGCGTGCGCGCGCGTGCGCTTGTGTGTGTGTTGTGTGTGTGTGGTGTGTGTGTGTGTGTGTGTGTGTGTGTGTGTGTGTGTGTGTTTTGTGCGAGTGTTTATGTGTGTTGTGGTGTGTGTGTGTGTGTGCGCGCGCGCGCGTGCGTGCGCGTGCGCAAGCATGTGTGTGTGTATGAGTGTGTGGTGTGTGTGTGTGTGTGTGTGTGTGTGTGTGCGTGCGCGCGTACGTGTGTGTGTGTGTGTGTGTGTGTGTGTGTGTGTGTGTGTGTGCGTGTGTGTGTGTGGTGTGTGTGCGTGTGCATGCGCGCACCTGTGTATGTGTGTGCGCGTGGCGCGTGTGTGTGTGTGTGTGGTGTGTGTGTGTGTTGTGTGTGGGTGTGTGGTGTGGGGGGGGGGGGGGGGGAGTTGGGGGGATGATGTCTGCAGTGCTACGGAGCATAATGAATTTTGTCTCCATTTTTCTGTCTGTCTCTGTCTGTCTGTCTGTCGTCTGTCTGTCTGGTTCTGTCTCTCTCTCTCTCTCTCTCTCTTTCTTGTCTCCTCTTGCCTTCCCCCCCCCCCCCTTATCCTCACCTTTCCTTCTTTCTTTGTCTCTCTCTGTCTCTCTGTCTCCGTCTCTGTCTTTCTGTCCGTCTCTCTCTCTCTCTCTCTCTCTCTCTCTCTCTCTCTCTCTCTCTCTCTCTCTCTCTCTCTCTCTCTCTCTCTCTCTCTCTCTCTCTCTCGGTCGACAGTTTTCTGGCATAAAGCAGCATCATTTTCCTGTTACAAGAGGAAAGGAACAATTTATTTTTCCCTCTCCTCCGTTACCCCCTGTCTTGCCCCCCTCCTTCCTCACCTCTGCCGTTCTCTCTTCTTATTTCCCTCGTCATAGTGTCATCTCCCCCCTCTCCCCCCTCCCCCCTACACACACACACACACACACCACACACACACACACACACACACACACACACACACACACACCCCCCCCTTCCCCCCATATCTGTTGGCTGTCTTTCAGGTCTCCGTATCTTTCTGTCTGTTGTTCTCTTAATGTCTGTCTATTTCTCTGAATCTGTCTGTATTCTCTGTCTGTCTTTTTGCGTCGTTCTATCTGTCTGTTTTTGTCTCTGTCTCTGCTTTTTTTTTTCTCCTCTCTGTCTGTCTGCCTGTTTGCCTGTCTGTCTGTCTGTCTTTCTCCAACTCTCTCTCTCTGTCTCTCTCTGTGTCTCTCTGTCTCTGTCTCTCTGTCTCTGTCTGTCTCTCATTCTCTCTCTCTCTCTCTCTCTCTCTCTCTCTCTCTCTCTCTCTCTCTCTCTCTCTCTCTCTCTCCCCCCCCCCCCTGCATCCCCGCCTTATGTCCTTCTCCGTCTGTCTGTCTGTCTCTGCCTCTGTCTCTCAGTCTCTATTGATCTGTCTGTTTGACTGTCTGTCTGTCCCCCCAACTTCTGTCTGCCTGTCTGTCTGTCTGTCTGTCTGTCTGTCTGTCTGTCTGTCTCTCTCTCTCTCTCTCTCTCTCTCTCTCTCTCTCTCTCTCTCTATCTGTCTCTGTCTCTCTCCGAACACGCAGTCGTGTGCTTTTCCTTCTGTTTTTTATTCGTTTCACTTTCATCTGTCCAAAATCTCCACTCAGCATCAAGATTCCTTTTTTTTTTCAGGAAAGACCCGACTCTGTTCTTTATCCCTGGCATTGTCATCACCAAACTGATTGTGACGCACCGAATTCGTGAAATTAGAGAGATGTATGAATTCGCCGCACGTTATCATTGTTTGTTTTTCCTTGTTGCGTCACGAAAGATTTCGGAAGTGATTTCTGACAAACCCCCCCCCCCCCCCCTTCCCAATCCTCCTTCTCTTGACCCCCACCCCCACCCCCCTTTCCTCCCCTCGCCTGTTCTTCTCCCTAACTTTTCCTTTCTCTGTAGAAAAGTCAGCCTCTCAGCGTCTAACATTAAAGTCGGCTTTGTTGAAAAAAAAAAAAAAAAAAAAAGAAAGATTCCACAGTATGTGTGTTCTTTGGCACTTTTGAAGGTTTCTGGGTTATTTCCTTGTGGGAAAAACTAACCAGATTTGACGGAACGAACCTCTCTCATGAAATGGAGTTGGGGTTGGGGGCTGGGCGTTAAGAGGTGGGGGGTACCTGACTGTACATTGACGCGGTCAGTGCTTGTCGACTCAAAGAGGGAAGGAAGCGAGAATGAGGGACGGGGAGAGGGAGGGTGAAAGGGAGGAGGGGGGGGGGGGGGGGGCAGAAGACGGGGAACCATATTAGGAGAGAGAATTCAATGTGTGTTTTGGATTCTGAGTGAAGAAACCCTCGATTCGCGAGGCTTTCACATCGTTCCTGAAGTCCAGCGCACATGTGGATGTTCACGCTGACATGGACCTCAATCTTATTGCACAAATTTTCCTCGGTGTGAAACCTATTCCAAACTCATATTCATCATTTCTGTCAAACAGTGACGACAAGGCTCGATTTTATCGGATATCTATTCGACGAAAAAGAGGTACACTCTAGAAAAAAAAAAGTCACTTGTATGTAAAACTTCGTAGATTACGTGTATGCTGAATCTGGAAAGCAAACTATTAAATAATTGCTACGCTAATTAGTGAGTGAGTGAGTGAGTGAGTGAGTGAGTTATTAGTAAAATAGTTTGTGGTAGTTAGTTAGTTACTAACGTGGGTAGTTATTTAGCTAGTTATTCAGTTAGCTACTTACTTAGCTAGTTAATTTGTTAGTTTAATAGTTGGTTGATTATTTGGGTAGTTATTGGTTAGTTAGTTTGTTACATTCAAGTGTAACTTTAGTGAAATAGGACAGGGAATGGGGGCTTATCTAACGCTACTCTCACCATCAGAACGACAACACATTAAGAGGGGGCAGCGAAAATAGTCATTATCATGTTGAGTGATACAGTGATCGAACTACTAGCGACATTTGACTGCAAACTCGATGCTGCATCGAGCTAAACTGTGATAAGCAGCGAGAAGATGAGGAGTGCACGCAGTGGCTACCAATCAGAGCGATAGGATGGGGAGCGCACAGAATGGCTACCGATCAGAGCGATAGGATGAAGAGCGCACAGAATGGCTACCAATCAGAGCGAGAGAATGAGAAGCGCACAGAATGGCTACCAATCAGAGCGAGAGAATGAGGAGCGCACAGAATGGCTACCATTCAAAGCGTGAAGATAGGGAACGCACAGAATGGCTACCAAATCAGAGCGAGAGGACGAAGAACGCACAGATGGCTACCAATCAGAGCGAGAGGACGAGGAGCGCACCAAATCTCTACTAATCAGAACGAGAGGATAAGGGACTCACAGAACGGCTATCATTCAGAACGTGATATTGGTAATATACACCAAAGTAAAAAAGGGACGAACAAATTAAGAATGTGACTAGTGTACAGTTGCCATGTTGTTTTCCTGTTTGAAAACGTACAGGTTTAAACTTAGCGGAGAAGTGCTGGAAATTATGTAAAGGTCTTTCATATTGTCTGATTTTGATTACGACGACATGATATGGAATAACTGTTCTGATACCCAGTCTAATTCTTCAGAAGACCTGCATCCACAATCCTTGAGGTCTGTTGTTAGTGCTGTCCTTTGAACTAGTTACTGAAAAATTGTATAAGCCATCTGAGTTTTACACAATAAAGAAAGAAGATGCAGACACAAAGTCATGTTTATGTCAAAATGATTAATATAGCATGTGGC
>JADBJO010009739.1:52500-55000 GCA_016801955.1 Conus betulinus
GTAGAGACTTTCCTTGCCTCTGTAATTAACTTCATTCAGAACACAGTGGGAAGGGGGGGGGGGGGGGGGGGGGGATTTGGGAGGGGGGGGGGGGTGTCAGCTTCAGTGGGTGGAAGAATGAAGGGAAGAGAGGGAAAGGGGGGGGGGGAGGTTGTGAGGGTTGGAATGTTTGGGTATTCTTTACATTTCCGACAAAAAGCGCCTTTTTTTTTGGTCTAGATTTCAAGCGATAGTAATTATGCCACGCTTTCATTAATCGCCAGCGGAAGTCACGCTGGTGACAGTCATTGCTGTGACTCTCATCTCTGTCCGCCTCTCTGGTCTCTGTCTTGCTGTCTCTGTCTGGTCTCTTCTCTCTCTCTCTCTCTCTCCATCTCCGAACCTCTCTGTTCTCTGAAAGTGGCCTCTGTTTTTTATTTTTATTTTCTTTGTCCAAAAAGCATAGTTTTTATGTCTCTGCCTCTGTAAATGACGGTCTCTCAATTCCCTCTCTCTCTCTCCTACCTGTCCACCTCCCCATCCTCTCTCTCTCCTCTCTCTCTCTCTCTCTCTCTCTCTCTTTCTCTGAAAGTGATGGTTTATTTTTTATTTTTCTTTTTTTGTCAAAAAGCATTTCTTATGCAAGTGTAAATGAAGGATTTAGTTTTTGCCCTCTCCCTCTACTTCTACCTTTCCTCAGTAACCATCCCCCCCCCCCCCCCCCCCAGCCCTCACACCTACATTCCACCTTCAGTATCGACGCCTGTCCCCACCCCCTTTCTGTCTCTCAGTCGGAGTCTATGTCTGTCTGTCTGTCTGTCAGTCAGTGTGTCTGTCTTCTGCCTGTCTGTCTGTCTGTCTGTCTCTCTCTCTCTCTCTCTCTCTCTCTCTCTCTCCTCTCTCTCTCCTCTGTCTGTCTGTATCTATCTGTCTGTCTGTCTGCCTGTCAGTCAGTCAGTCAGTCAGTCAGTCAGTCTGTCTGTCTGTCTGTCTTGTCCGTCTGCCTGACTGTCCCCCCCCCCCCCTCTCTCTCTCTCTCTCTCTCTCTCTCTCTCTCTCTCTCTCCGTCAACATACGCAGTTGTGTGCTCTCCCCCTGGTTTGATTCATTCTGTCTGTGTCTGTGTCGTTTTTTTTTTTTTTCCTTCTTTTTTTTGGTTGCATTTTCTGTCTGTCTGTCTGTCTGACTGTCTGTCTGTCTGTCAGTCTGCCTTTTTCTTTCTTTCTTTCTTTCCTTTTTGTTTTCTTTCTTTCTTCCTTTCCTTCTTTCTCTCCATCCACACATAGCTGCGTGCTTCCTCCCTGATTTAATTCATTCACTTCGATTTTCTACATTTCTTCGTCCAGCATCAAGATTCCTTTTCAACAAAGACACGATTCCGTTCTTTATCTTTGGTGGTGTTGTCACAGCAAACAGATGGAGAGGCGTCCAAATTGTTGGGATTTGAGAGACGTATAAATTCACAGCAGAGTGTGTGTGCTTGTGGGAGGGCATTTGTTTGTTTGTTTGTTTGTGTTCTCGTATCGTCAGGAAAGGCTTGAAACGAGATTTGCTAACCCCCCCCCCCCCCTCTCTCCATTCTCCTCTCTCTTCTCTCTCCCCCCCCCCCCCCCTTCTCCTTTTTATCCTTCCTTTTCCCTCCCTACCCTTTATGTTTCCTTTCAAAGAGGCTTATTTCATTCTTGAAGTATTAAAGTCGGCTTAGTGTATATGTATATATATATAAAGTTCTTCCAGTGTGTTCGTGTGCTTTTTGGCACTTTTAGAGGATCCTGAATCTTTTTTTTTTTTCTTTTTGTATAACTAACACTATATAATACCAAGCTTTCCTATGAAAGGGTCTTGGTGGAGGGGGCATTGGGGGAACCCATTTTGTCATTCTTACCGCAGAGCATGTCGACACGAATGGGTATGGAGAGAGAGGCAAAGAGGTGGTGGGGGGGGGGGGGGGGGGAGGGAGAGAATGAGGGTGGACTGAGATGAAGTGAGTGAGGAGGGAATATTTCATGTCAGTCTCGACGTCCATTGCGCAGAAAACGTGTCACATGACAAACTTTATTTGCATCTAACCTAATTTGTTGAATAAGGTGCTTTTAATTCAGTGAAAGATGCGGTGTAGGGAATTTAGCACATGATATAAAAACAAAAGAAACATTAATGTTAACTGGGAAATTCCAAAAGACGAAGTACTGTTGTGTAACAGGCATAGCATAATTTTTTTTTAAAACGAAAACAAAATCATGTTTTGTGCAGTGTTGAGTTGCATTTGCATTGCATCGCATACAAAGGAGCACACGAAACCTTCGTAAAGCCAACGACTTGACTCGGCCAGTGCAGAGTCTTCTCCGTCCGGTCGCCTCATGGCAGCGTGTTATTGACTTGTCTCTGTCCACTCCTGGTCTATGGGCTTCGACAGGATGCAGGCGGGGGTTATGACTGGGCACAGGGGGAGCCGGAATGAGTGATGTAGGTACAATGCTGTGGAGAGGGAACGAAAGATGAGAGATCGGAGATCGCGCAC
>JADBJO010009739.1:60000-62500 GCA_016801955.1 Conus betulinus
CATGAGTCATAGGTAGTTTTCATGAATGGTTAACATTTGAGCCTGGTATCAGAATGAATGATGATATGATATTTGCCTGTTTTGGAGTGAAAACGATATTTGTGGTGCTTGGGCACTTTTTTTTTTGCGTGACGAAATATCAGTTATGGCCTTTTCAAATCTAAAGACAATTAATAAGAATTCGTCAAAGTGCATAGCCTTCTTCGTGTCCTCCTTCTCCTTTTGCTCCTCCTTCTGCTCCTTATCCTTCTCCTCCTCTTTTTCTTTTCGTTTTCGTCTTCGTTTTTATCATCATCATCGTCATCATCTCATCATCACCATTGTCATAGTCATCATCATCATCATCATCATCATCATCATCATCATCATCATCATCATCATCATCATCACACACCACCACCACCTCCACTACCACCACCACACCACCACCACCACCACCACCACCACCACCACCACCACCATCATCATCATCATCATCACCCTCATCTTCTTCCTCTTCTTTCTTCTTCTTCTTCTTCTTCTTCTTCTTCTTCTTTCTTCTTCTTCTTCTTCTTCTTCTCCTCCTCCTCCTCCTCCTCCTTCTTCGTCTGTTCCTCTTTCTCCTCTCCTCCTCCTCCTCCTCCTCCTCTCTCTCCTCCTCCTCCCCTTCCTCTCTCCTCCTCCTTCTTCTTCTTCTTCCTCTTCTTCTTTGTCGTTGTCGTCGTCGTCGTCGTCGTCGCTAATAAAATTAAACATTTTCATATTCCGCGCCTGCATTCGCTCACAGTGATATGCATAATTGAAATAAAGCTCTCAGGAAATGGGGGATGGAAGGGTGGGGATGAGGGAGGAACGGTGTGGGGCGGGGGAGCAAAGGGATCTATCAGACGCCATACCACCCACCTACCACACAGGAAGATCGTCGGCGAAAATATCCATCTTTATGATGTGGGCACTGGGGGAGATTTGAACCCTGAACGTCAAAGTGCCAGCTTGGTGAACTAACCAGAAGTCCATGACATTTAGAAGCATCTCTTCCTTTTCACACCCTTTTCCCACTTAGTACGACAGCTTGGCGCTCTGGGGAAGGCACCACGAAAGTTTTAACCTGCATTGCACATGCGCGTGATGGATTGCCATGTTGCATCAGTCGACATGTTGTCAGTTTGTCTGTCATTAAAAAAAAGAAATAATAAAGAGAAAAGACAACAATTTGTTTCCAATTCCTTGCTTAGGTTCTGTCGGTACTTCTGAGCCGTTTTGGCAAAAGGCTATTTCTCCCTCTTTCTTTCTGTCTGTCTTTTTCTTTTCTTTTCTTTTCTTTGTTCTTGCCTCATCCGTTTATTCTGTCGGTTTTTTTTTTTATTTTGTTTCTTTGTTCCCCCATTTCTTTCTTACATTAATTATTTCAATTGTTTTGTTCTTTCTTTGTTCTTTTGCTGTTGTTTTATACTTCTTTCGTTCTTGGTTTCTTTATTTCATTCATGTATTCCCCCTTTTCTTTCTTTATTTCTTTCGTCTATTCGTTTGTTTTTGTCTGTTTGTTTGTTTACATTCTTGGTTCCTTTGTTTTGTTTTTGGTGTGCGTCTTCGTTGTTTCTCGTGATTGTCTGTTCTCTCTTGTTCTTGTTGCTTTTCTTCTTTTATTTCTTATGTTCGTTACTTCCTTCGTTTTTTCCCCCACGTTGTTCTGTTTTGCTTGCTTGTTTCTTCCTTCTTTCTCTCGCTCGTTTGTTTATTGTTTATTCCTTTGTTGTCATATCTTTGTTTCTTTCGCTCTTCCCCTTTTTTAAGCTCTTTCGTTTGTTCGTTTATTTCTTAGCTATTGTTTTTTTTTTTTCTGTTGTTCTTTATTTCTTCTTTTCTTTCTTTCGTTCGTTTCGGTCGTTTCTTCTTTCTTTCTTTGTTGTTTTTTTTCGTTCTTTTCTTCTTCCTTTTTTCCTTTTCTTGTCTCTCTTTCCTACTCCTCTCCCCTTCTGCGCAGATTAAAGATTCGATGACTTCCTGGATGAGTGGCCTGCATTAAGTTAACACCGTCTTTGACACGACTCTAACTAGCGACTACGTTTTCGCTGCTTGTATGCCCATATCGGAAATCGGATTTTGAACTTTCCAGCAGCAACAGAGAAAGACTATCTGGAGTTGTCGAACTTCTATGGGAGGGAGGGTTGGGGTGAAAAGAGCGATGGGAAGAGGGGGATGATGAAGAAGGGAAGGGTGGTGAGATGGACGGGGGTGGAAGTAGGTCTGTATCAGAGTTTTGGCAGACTGGTTAGGGTGTGGAAGGAGTTCATGCTGTCTCCGCCTGAACCTCCGTTTTTCCTGTGATGACTGCTCCCGAATCTTTGAAGATGGCCACCATGTCCGACTCTCCCCATTTCCATAGGCGCCCCCCCCGTTTTTTGATGAGGTGCTCATAAATATTCATGACCAGAATTCTGTAATATCCTCACACGAGCTCGGCCTTTCTGCGCAGACCTGTTAATTTCTACGCCGTGTCCTGCCAGGGGTCTTTTTCCTC
>JADBJO010009739.1:72500-80352 GCA_016801955.1 Conus betulinus
TCAAAAATGTCATGCTCCTTGAGGCACATGCTTAATATCAAAAGTCAAATGGATTTAGAGTTGGACAAACCATTTTGCCCCAGCTAAGAATGACCCCCAGAGGAGACTTTACGAGGATGATCGCTGACTGTTTGTAAGATGCGTGCCTGCAATGGACACGCTAGACATTGACAAACCAGATCAATACACAATCTCACCGGACACCAGCAAATAAAATGAATCACTCTGAGAGAGATCCGATTTGCTTGAGATTTGATTGCTCAAGTTCATCTTCATCTGTATGATGAGGTCCTGAGTAAATGATAATGCTTCCTGCATGAGCATGTTTTCTTCTTCTGCCAAGAAGAATAAATACTTAGCATCATCGTGGAAGCGGAGGAATTTGTGTACGGACTTTCAAAATGATCCATGGGATAGTTTTGGCTGTGGTGGTCACAAAACATTTTTGTCTCACACGCGTACAAACGACCGTACACATAAACAGACAGAAAAAATAGAAGCAAAAAATGCACAATGGTCATGCTTGTTCAAACTGGGTTATGGGATAATTAAAAAAAATGAAGATATCATGAATAGTAAGGGCTTTGACAGCTAGTTCAGAAAAATTCTAGGGATTATTGAAATCAACCACACGCACAGTGACAGAAGTTTACAGCATGAGCCTACCAGAAGAAAGAATCAAGCAGAAACGTTTTTCGGATAAAAAGAAATAATGAAAGTTCATAAATGAATTATTAAAAAAAAATGATAATGGAAGTTCATAAATAACCTTAGATTCTTCTACCTGGTATCTAAATCTGATAGTAATATTTCAGAGAAATCGTACCGAGATCTTGATTACATCAGATTTAGGTACAATGATCATTAACACGCTAACAGAATTAGCAATGTTTCACAAGAACCATGTAAGAATCCGTCTTTCCTCCTTTTCCTGTTTCTGTTTCTTGACACAGGACAGTAGTAATTCTGGCATTTGAAACCAATCGTTGTATGCGTAGATTTCAGTGGGTTTTGTGTCCGAGAAACTACATCAATACACAAAAGCATAGTAGATATCGGAATATCCATTTGAGTGGATCAGTTTTCATTAGAATTGCATCTCAAAAATGTTGTGAAGACTGGGTTTAAACAGCAATATCAGAAAAACGATTCAGTATTCTTTTCGCAGTATGTAGTTTAAATCTTTTAGTAGCATTTGGTAATTATTTCAGTCCAAAAGTTTTTATCAGTCGATTTCATTTGATTATGCGGACTGTCATGCTGTTGTTGATACTGTACTATTTCGAATCTGTGTTGACGTAAAGGATTGTTTCAGATGAATGTTGTTTCCAAAATCCAGAGAGAAAGATATGCTTTAAGTTTTTTTTTTCCCAATGAAAATGAGTGATATTGTTTATTGTGATGTTCGAGTGATTTGCAACGAAATATAACAACAAGATTGGATCGCTATCATCAGTATTATTTATGTCCTCTTACTTTTACAAAAGGAAATGTTTTCTGGAATTTTTTTTGTAAATCCATGTTAACCATAACATTCACAACAATATAAATATGTAGTTAGATTCTCATCACATGATCTAACACGTATGTACATTGATATGCTTGGTATGTGCTCATCTCTTTACTTTTACATCAAAGGCAATAAGTTCTACGGACATGTACAGATTACCTTCGGCGATCGTGGAGTTCAAGAAATATTTAAGGCAAGTAAAAAAAAAAAATAATAATAAGGCATGAAACGGAGTGCAGGGCAACACTTATTTGATACGCAGTACAAAACCAACACGTGAATTTTCCTCAGATATGTCTTGTTCAGACGTGAGAAATAGAAGACATTAAAAAAAAAAAAAAAAGCACAAAACAATGCTCAACGGATTAAGCTACTAATTTCGATTCTTACTCTTTTTTACCCTAGTGCTATTTCATTTCATCACTGGTGACGCGTTCATGTGGCCCAGATGTTTCTTACTCAACTACGTTGTCGCCAGGGCTACTTTCAGGCAGCGTTTCGTTTCCCTACTTTATCACATCCTTGCCTGTGCTGTGTCCCATCACTGGTGACGCGCGTTCAGCTTGTGCAACTTTTTCCATTTTTGACTACTACGTTTTTTCGCCTGTGTTACTTTCAGGCAGCGTTTCTTTTTCCATACTTTACTAGGACTTTGTGTAGCCAGCGCTGCTTTCAGACGGTCCTTCTTTTCCATGCATCACTACACTGCCACCAGTGTTACATTCAGGTAGTGCGACATAGTTAGTTCCAAGCGGTGCTTCTGTTCCTTACTTAGCCTACCTGCATTATAGCCAGTATTATATTCAGATAGTGCAAACTTTTCTATACTTATATCACCACCGTCACTTTCTGGTGGTGCGATGTTTCTTGTACAGAAGCGTCTTTTCTTTCTTTTATTCATTTATGCATTTATTAATTCAATTCAATTCAATCAACGTTATTGTCCATCGGAAATTTTTCTTCTGCTCCACATCATTTCACAAGTACATAAGACATTACAAAACTTTAAATCCGTAAGACCTAAAACATTACATAGATTACAAAAACAACATATAAAAACACAAACTATTCTGCAATAGGACTCATACAAGGTTCTCACATACATGCATCATATTTTCGAAGTCGCCGTTCCGTTCTCTGTCTGTCTGTCTGTCTGTCTGTGTGTCTCTCTCTGTGTTTCTCTCTCTGTTTCTCTCTGTCTCTCTCTGTCTATCTTTATCTCTCTCTCTCTCTCTCTCTCTCTCTCTCTCTGTCTCTCTCTCTCTCTCTCTCTCTCTCTCTCTCTCTCTCTCTCTCTTTTCTCTAAAGTTATCGAGGATCTGTGTTAGCTATCACCATCACGTTACTCCTCAAATTCACAGTTACAATTCCACGTAATAGTTTCAAACATTTCCAGCAGGCAATAAGGATTTGGTTTTTTGTTTGTTTTTTTTTTTTTTGTAAAACTCGTGATCCCCTGTCTCCCTGCGTCTTCATTCTCCTCTATCACCGCTATCCTTAAAGGCATTATGTGTAGAGATCCGATCCTCTGATGGCGCAAGCTTTCTTTTCATCTTTCGGGTCTGCTCTTCTCTATATCTGTCTGTCTGGGGTTTTTTTTTTTTCTGTTTCTAGCCGTTTGTCCATCTGTCTGTGTCTGTCCTTCTACCTCTGTCCTGTTCCCCCCCCCCCCCCCCCCCCCCCCGCCCCCTGTCTCCCCCCCCCCACTCTCTGTCTCTGTCTCTCTCTTTCTCTCTTGTCTTTTGTTTGCCCTCCCCCCCCCTACCCGCTCTCTGTCGCCTCCTTCCCCACTTCTCCCAAGCACTCTCTCTCTCTTCTTGTTTGTGCTAATATCCTATTCCCGGTAAAGACCTTTTTCATCCGTGTTCTAAAGCTGACCCCTATTTCATCTCTTTTTGTGGCAACCTCTTCCTCGTCCCTCTCTCTCTCTCCTCCTCTGTGGTTCTGTTCCTGCTTTCCTTTTTTTTTTCTCTCTTGCCACCTCTGCCCCCCACCCCTTCACGTTCCCCGTCTCTCTCTCTCTCTCTCTCTCTCTCTCTCTCTTCCTCTCTCTCATCTCTCTCTCTCCTCTCTCTCTCTCTCTCTCTCTCTCTCTCTCTCTCTCTCTCTCCTCTCTCTCTCCTCCTCTCCTCTCTCTCCTCTCCTCTCTCTCCTCTCTCTCTCTCTCTGTATCTGTCTCTTGTCTATTTCTAGCTGTTTTGTCCTGTTTGGCTCCGTCCGTGTCTTTTTCAGTCTACGCTCTGTTCCTCCTCCTTTTCTTTCTCTCTCATTTGTGTTTCTGTTGGCTTCTACCTCTTCTCTGTCGCCCATCCACCCTCCTTCCACACCCTCCCCCCCCCCCCCCCGCCCCCCCCCCTCATTCTCTTCTTGTTTGTGGCTAATCTCCTTTCCTGGTTAGACCTTGTCATCGATAGTCTAAAGCTGGTCCATATTTCATACTTATTGTTGCAAGCTGTTCCTCAACCTCTCTGTCTGTCCCCTTGTCCTCTGCGGCTCAGCCCCTGCTTTGTTCTCTTGACACCCCCCCCCCCCCCCATAACCCCTTTTCCCTTTTCACATTCTTCTCTCTTTGTTCTCTCTCTCTCTCTCTCTCTCTCTCTCTCTCTCTCTCTCTCTATCTCTCTCGCTGTCTCTCTCTCTTTCTGTCTGTCTGTCTCTCTCTGTCTCTTTCTGTCTCTCTCTATCTCTGTCTCTCTCTCTCCGTCTCTGTCTGTCTCTCGCTCTCTCTGTCTCTGTCCTCTCCGCTCTCTCTCTCTCTCTCTCTCTCTGTCCTGTCTCTTTCTCTGTCTCTCGTCCCTCTTACTCTACCCTTACTTGCTTCCGTCTCTGTCTGTTATCTCTCTCTCTCCTCTCCCTCCCTCTCTCTATCTCACTGTCTCTCTCTCTCTCTCTCTCTCTGTCTCTTTCTGTCTCTTTCTGTGTGTCTCTCTTCTCTCGCTCGCTCTCTCTATGCCTCTTTCTATGTCTCTTTCTCAGTCTGTCTCAGCCTCTGCCTCTGCTTCCGTCTCTTGTCCTGTCTGTCTGTCTTCTCTTTTCAGTCAGTCTCCCTCCCTGTCCCTCCCTCCCTGTCTCCTCTCTCACTCTCCTCTCTCTCTCTCCTCTCCTCTCTCTGTCTCTCTCCTCTCTCCTTCTGGGCTCTCTGCTGATCTTTCATTCTTCTTCTTCCTTCTTCGTTCTTCTTCATCTTCTCTGTTGTAATATCCCTTCTTCTCTGGGTACGGTCTTTGATCTTTCATCCTCTGCCGTAAACCTCATCCATATGTTCCCCATCTCCCTCCCCTTTTGTTGTGCCCTCTTTCACCCACATCTGTCTGCTTGTGTTTCTGTGTCTATCTACGGTCTTTACTTCTCTCTCTGTCTCTGTCTCTCTCGTGTCGTCTTTCTGTCTTGTCCCCTATCTCTCGTCCTCCCCCCTCTTTTCTCTCTCTTTCTCTCGCTCCCCGCCTCTTTTGACCCTTTCTCTCTGTCTGTCTCCCATGCGGATTCTGTCTCACATCTCCTCTCTATCTATCTGACTCACTCTCGTCTCTTTCTCTGTCTCACCCTCTCTCTCTCTCCTCTCTCTCTCTCCTCCATCTCAACGCCCTCTCCTCTCCCTCTCTCGCTCTCCCCTCTCCTCACTTCTCGTCTGCTGTCTCTCTCCGGGTCCCTCGTCTCTCTCTTTTCCTCTCCTCTCTTTCGCCCCTCCCTGACACTCTCTGCGCTCTTTCTCTCTCTCTGCTCTCCTCCTCCGCTCTTTTCCCTTCCTCGTGTCACTCGTCCCTCGTCCTCTCCACGCTCCTTCTCACTCTCTCTCCTCTCTCTCCCTCTCACCTCTCTCGTCCTCCTCTCTCTCTCTCTCTCTCTCCTCTCTCTCTCTCTCTCTCTCCTCTCTCCCCTCTCTCTCTCTCTCTGTCTGGTCCTGCTCTGTGTCTCCTCTCTCTGTAATCTGTCTCTGTCTGTCTGTGTTTCTCTGTCTGATCTGTCTGTCTGTCTGCTCTCTGTCTGGTCCCTCTCTGTTCTCTTCTGTCTGTCTGTCTGTCTGTGTGTCTGTTCTCTCTTCTCCTCTCTCTCTCTCTCTCTCTCCTTCTTTGTATATAAACCATCAAAGAGCAGAGCCGCTCGTGTGATTAACGCAGACAATCACTACTAATGCGGCGGTCTTTGCGGCAGAGGCCAGTAATGCTTACGGGCGGCATCTCATTTTCCTTGTGCTTCTGCTGCTGCTGCTCCTGCTCTCGCTGATGACGAGGAGGCGATGATGTTGCGGTCTGTGTTTCTCTGTTCTATTAGGGTTGAGTGTGTGAGTCCAGTTTTTAAAGCTAACGGCCATCCTCCGTGGCATGGCAGATGGGTTTTGGACTGGGAACTAGAAGAAGGCATTGGAGGGGGGTGGGGGATGGGTGGGGACAGGGGTGTTGGGGGCTAAGGGAGCGGGGGGGGGGGGGGGGGGGGGGTGGGGGGGGCGGCAAACAACCCAGGGAAATGGTTGGGGGTAGAGGAGGAGAAGGGTCTGTCTGTCTTTGACTTCTCTTAGGCCACGTGAACAACAATCCTCGAATATATCATTTCCAATGTGCACTGTTGGCCTGCTTACGGAAGACGCTGAAAACATTGGAGGTATAATGTCTGTCTGTCTGTCTGTCTGTCTGTCTGTCTCTCCGTCTCTCTCTCTCCTCTCTCTCTGTCTCTCTCACACTCTCTCACACACACACACACACACACACACACACACACCACACACACACACACCACACACCACACACACACACACACATTATTCACAACACACCAATACCTTCTCTCATTTGATTGTTCCTTCCTAGAGCACATTTTGTCCTTCCATCAAATGTGGTGAAAATCGGTTCAGTCGTGAAGCGTTTTTTTTTCCCTCTCTCATGATCTTGTGCACAGAGAAACAACAAAAACAATCAACAAACAAATAAACCCCAGGCGGCGCGGGCAGAAACATGATCTCTCTGGCGGCAGTAAAGAAAAAAAATCTCGCCCCAATTGTGTACAAATGTCCGCTTTGACGGGTGAGCCTGTTTTGTTTGAAAAGACGAGACGCAGAGAGATCTCCTGTTTATATGCGGGCACGAAAATACAGAGAGAGAACGCCCAAGGAAAAAAAACCACGCGAATCGTTTACTGTTTACACTGAGAGAAGATAGAGAGAGAGAGAGAGAGAGAGAGAGAGAGAGAGAGAGAGACACAGACAGACAGACAGAGAGAGAGACAGACAGACACAGAGACACAACAGACACACAGATATTTGGATGATTTATTGCTTAAAATTAGATTAAGAGAGACGACACACACACACGCACAACCCACACACACAGAACATATACATACACACAGAAATCGTACAACCTTAATGCTTATTAACCTGACCGTCCAAATTGCATGGTCCTTTATTTCAACCAGTAACCGCGTAGCCATGTGTTTATGATGAAATGAGAATCTTGCATTTGCTGTTGAAAGATATATATGGATTGAGTCGTGTCTTCGACCATGTTTTTCTATGCATTATTACCGCTTCAAATACGTAGTTGGCAACGTGTTACCATTACATCATTTTCATACTTAAAATGTTAAGTTGTTTTGTCCACTTTTGAACGAAACAGTGTGGCAATGTTTTCTCTCTTGGTTCATTATAGCTGCTTGCAACTAAAGAGAAAAATGATTCGCATCTTTTAGCCTGCTTCCACTCATCGGACAGTTAGAGAGAGAGAGATAATCTTAGGACAAAATGATATACTTCCAAACCACAGTTAATTTGCATTTGGACCACAATGACAATGTTTTAATGTTAGGCTCCAGCCTGTAAACATAGGTACACGTAAACAATGTAGTGGCTATCCAAACAGACGGATGATAGGAATCAACTTAAATTTGTAGCAATAATATGTTCTTCCCTGTGTTTCAGTGCATTAAAAAATATACATAGCTACATCACGAATGACTCTGATTTCCTCACTACACAATAAATGTCGGCACTTTTACCACGGTTGACCAGTTAACCTTTAAATGCTTTGATATATATTTATCTCTAAGTAATGCGTAAGCTTCGAAAGAAAAAAAAATGTAGGCTCATCTTCACTATTCTTACAAAATGGGCACTGCATATCCTCAGAATTTTTTTTTTCCCTGTAGCGTCTATTTATCTTTAAATCATTTATGCCTAATCTGAATCCGGTGAGTGCTGATCTAATTTGTTAATGGTTATTATTGATAAGTATTGTTCACGGTGTGGAAGTAATTTGAAAGAGCAATAGAATTTAAATCTGTCGCTATCCTTAATCTTGGATTCCCATGTCTGTTGAAAACAGTCTATCATTCTTTGTTTGAATATTCTCA
>JADBJO010009740.1:0-2500 GCA_016801955.1 Conus betulinus
TTACATTGGCTTCCAATCAAAGTTGGCATTGAGTACAAAATGTCTACGTTAGCATTCAGATATTTCAATAGCACACTTCCAACTTGTCTATCTGAAAAACTTGCATCCAATGTGCCTTCCCGCACCCCTGCTCTGGCAGAAAGAAAATTCTCACACTTCCGAACTACAGTTCAAGTTCTTCTGAATCTGCCATCATTTCTACGAGACGCTGGCTTTCTGTCTCACTTCTAGTCCTGTCACTGATAACTGTTTTGGTCACTCGTAGCTCTGGGGGCTCGAAAGTCTCACATGCACGAAAACAGCAGTGACGCTTCCCTAATGTCTGTATTCATCTAGCGGTAACACCCAGTGGCTTATCTTCTCGTGGTTTAAGAGAAGTGGTGTAGCGAATATGGATTAGTCTGCACACTGTGGCACCTAGACGAAATACAAACTATTCAAAAAGAAAAAAAAAAAAAAAAAGAAGAAAAAGAAAAAAGAAAAATTAAGCGCAAATGTTTGGCACGTTTCCCTTCGGTGTTCGGTAACTGGGGCATGGGCTGATAACAGCCCGCGGTTGTGTAGACGAATCTAGAATGATCTCCCTTCGAAAAGAAAACAAACAGCTAAAGCGCTCGTCACACCAGAGACGTTTCCTCTACGTCTATGGTCGCACTTAGATAGTCTCTCACTCAAGAGCCACAACTGTATGTTTGTTCACAGGTCCTGTGTCTTCCCCTCGCCCCGCCCTTGTGTGGTCGCGCCTGGCCAGCACGCAGGAAAGTGGAATGCAGATGGTCATGTCACTCGGACGTGAACCTTGTTCCTCTGTTTAGCATTCATTCCAAGTTGTTTTCTTCAACTCACAGTCAAGAGTTCGATATAACAAACAGACTCATGTTTGACTCCGAGTCACAGTCAAGAGTTCGATGTAACAAACAGACTCATGTTTGACTCCGAGTCACAGTCAAGAGTTCGATGTAACAAACAGACTCATGTTTGACTCCGAATCTGAAAGTGAGGACGAGTTCTAAGTCTTTCTGAGAAGAAGAAGAAGAAGAAGAAGAACAACAACAACACAACAACAACACACAACACACACACACACACACACACACACACACGCACGCACGCACGCACGCACGCACGCACGCACGCACGCACACACACACACACACACACCACACACACACACACACAACTGTTTAAGATCACTGTTAGGTGGATAGACGTTAAATTAAAGAACGAACGAAACACACACACACACACACACACACACACACACACACACACACACGTGCCCAGACATGAAGTGATAATGGGTTGTGGAGCACACGACCTTCACCTTTGCTGTGTTTGGCTGACCACCTTGGCAGTGCCAGTGCCTCTCTTAAAAATTGACGCATCTTCATCGCCCCGGACAGGGCCAGTACTTGCACTTGCACTTGAGCTTGCTCACACAGCTGGTCGCTCGTGTCGAGTGTCAGACAGGGAGCATTCTTGAGCGAGAGACTTGCTTTCAGCGAGAGTCACGCTGGGAGAAAAGGGTTGCTTTCTGCTTGTTTGTTAGTTTACTTTGTTTTGTTTGTTGTGTAGTTTGTTTGTTTGTTTGTTTTTTAATGCAAAGGAATGATAATTTCTTTAACAAACGTTTGCAACACTCAGCCGCCGTGGCGAAGTGGTTCGAGTCATGTGGGATTTTTCTGCCCCGACCGGCTCCTACCCAGAGCTGAGTTTGCTATGGGCTCAGTTCGGAAGACTGGGATCACACAGTCGAGTTTCATCCACTAAATGTATGCGTCTCTGAGAGTGTTGCTCAAATTTCCTGGCTAACACTGCAGGTGTCTGTATCCCTCGGGTCTGGTCGATGCCAGGATATATCATGAAAGTAAGCGTAGAGTACAGCCCTGCCATGCAGTCTCAGACCGGAATGGAAATCCGTAGCATCATCTTCATCATACTCATTCTCATCGATCAGCATTGAACATTTTAAAAAAAAGGAAAACGTTTGTAATACTTCCTGTGAAAGTCGGATAGTCTCCTGAAATTAACCTGAGTCAACAATTTTGACCTGAGAGTAAACCCAGAAGAGAATCCTGTCAACACACCTTACAAGTGCACATGAAAGCACATCGTTATCGTATTTTGTTTTCTACTAGGATGTGTTGTAGTTTTTAGTCAGACGCTGAAACGTGTTCAACACTGACCTAGTTTGCCGTGACGTTTCAACTCAAAACGACAATCAGAGTGTATCCTTCTTTTCCATATTAACTGTTATTCTAGGAATAAAAAGTATGAATTTTTGATTTACGGATTAGCATGTTTTATTTAATATAAAAGATAAAATCTTATGGTCATGCTTGGTTTGTTCTCGGTGAGGTACATTAGTTTGCAATTTCAGTTCTATTGGTAGAAGATAGTTGTTTGCTGAAATTGCATGACATGATCTGATTTCAGTTAGATGTAACTTCATTATACTATCTTTATATCGAATGTGTTGACTTTTTGTTCATCAGTATTA